>OY757910.1:82843958-82956458 GCA_963585895.1 Sepioteuthis lessoniana
ACACACGCTATATATAGATATACACAATACACGCACACTATATGTATCTATCTATCGATGTGTATAAATATATATATATACACACACACACACACACACACATATATATATATATATATATATATATATATATATATATATATATATATGTATATATATATATACTAATATTTACATATATATATATATATACATATATATATACTAATATATATATATACATATATATATATATATATATATATATATATATATATATATGCACACACTATGCACACACACAGACACTATATATATATATATATATATATATATATATATAATACACACACACACTATATATATATACACACACACACATATGTATATACACACAATACACACAGACGCACACACACACACTTTGCATATATATATATATATATATATATATATATATATATATATATATATATATATATATATATATATATATAAGTATTCTTGGTCCAGTTAAAGTTCAGAAGTATCCTTATCTATTTGTTCAATAGTATTATTATAGTCTATCTTATAATTATTTGTAATTTTGCTCTTTAAAATTTCTTGATATTTAGAGGGTTTAATTTTATATATATTTTTTTATTTATCTGACCTCACCCATATATATTTAGACGTTTTTACTTCCTCTATATCCTTGTTTAATTTCATTTGAAAATTATTACGTATTTTCTTAAATTTAACCATTTTAATTAGTTTAAATAAGTTCGTTTCAAACGAGTCTAGTAGCCTATTATTTGGAGGAGTATTTTGGGATTTGAGGTTATAAACCTCTTTCTTAACATAGTCAGTATTTTCACATGAGTCCAGGTAGAAAAAAAAGCGTTCCACTGTAATCTTTTGACGAATCCACAACTTTCTCTGTCAAAGCCAATCGAAAAACATGGTAAGATGGATAAGGGATATTTTTCAGTGAATATTCCGGAGTATAGTTATCCATTTCTGAGTTGGTAAGGTTTCCGACGATATATTTTTAAGTTGGAATTTTCCAAAGAGAGCTCAACCATTCAGGAGCAAAATTACAAATAATTATAAAATAGACTATAATAATACTATTGAACAAATAGATAAGGATACTTCTAAATTTGCTAGTAGATTACAAATTGAAGATAGTTTAGGAAAATTTAAAAGAAAGAAGCTTATATTCAATTTAAGGATCATAAACCAAATTTTGAAAATAAATTGCAAACCAGACTGATTAACCCCTCTAAGACAGAGTTAGGTAGGATATCTAAGTGTATTATTCAAAATATTGTAAATAGTGTTAAAAAAACTAACCATTGCAATCTTTGGGGGAACTCATATGAGACCATTGAATGGTTTAGGAGGATAAAAAATAAGAGTAAAGCGACCTTCATACAATTTGACATCATTGATTTCTATCCTTCCATAACTAAAAATATTCAAATAGATAGTATTAACTATGCCCGTAAATATATAGATATAACTAATGAACAATACGAAATAATATTAGCTTGTAGGAAAACAGTTATAAAAAATAACGATTCATCTTGGGTAAAAAGTGGATTAGATAATTTTGACGTTCCAATGGGGGGGGTATGATTCCTCCCAAATAGCAGACCTTGTAGGTTTATATATATTAAATATGCTTACTAGAATCATTAGTCCTCAGCAATTAGGATTGTATCATATGATGGTTTATTATATATCCCAAATAGTAATGGCCCTCTTAGCTCTAGCATACAAAAGAGGATTATAAGGGCCTTTAAGTTTTGGGGATTTAAGATAGAAATCTCATCTAATATTAGAATAGTCAATTTCTTGGGTGTGACTTTAGATCTATCAAATAATTCTTATAAACCTTTCATAAAACCCAATCAGAACCCATCGTATATTAATGTTAATTCAAATCACCCTAAAAACATAATTAAGCAAGTCCCAAAAGCGGTAAATTTAAGAATAGGTAAGCTATCTGCAAATGAAAAAATTTTCAAAGAGAGTAGTAAAAGATATACAGAAGCCCTTAAAAATAGTGGTTTTAAGGAGGATTTTAGGTATTTAAAAGAAGATATAAAAAATGAAATTACTAAAGAAAATAATAATTACGATTAAAAAAAAATAATAATAAAAAATAAATAAATAAAAATAGAAAAAGGAATATTATATGGTTTAACCCCCCTTTTTGTAAACTAGCAAATATATGTAGGTAAATATTTTTTGAGACTGATAGATAAACATTTTAAACAAGATAATATATTACATAAAATATTTTATAGGAAACCTTAAAAATAAGTTATTCTTGCACTAAAAATATTCCTCAAATAATAAACAGTCATAATAATGAATTAATTAATAAATTTCATAACCGAGTAAATAATAATAATATTAATAGTAAAAAAATAGAATGTAATTGTAAATCTCGAAGTAATTGTCCTATGAATGGTTTGTGTAATTTAAATAATGTAGTATATCAAGCTATTATTTATCCAAAAGAGGACATAAATGATAAGAAATATTATATTGGCGTTTCGTCTACTAATTGGAAAATTAGGTATAGAAATCATAAATTTTCCTTCTCCCATGAGCATAAAAGAAATCAAACTGCTCTATCTAAACATTATTGGGGATTTAAAAATAAAGGGTTAACCCCTGACATTCAATGGTCCATATTGAAAAGATCTAATACCCCAAAGTCTTTTGATAGTAGGTGCAATCTGTGTCTTGAAAAAATACACATTTTGCTTTTTCGAGAGCCAAAAACATTATTAAATTAGAGAAATGAACTAATAGCTAGGTGTAGACATAGGGCTAAATTAAAACTATAAATAATTAACCAAAACTTTTGTTAAAAAAGCATAGAATTAATTTTGAGAATTAGAGTTAATTTTGAGAATAAATAAAATAAATTGTTAGATAGAAAATTGTGAAAAAGCATATAATATATACGAACTACTCATAAAAAGTGTAACTGATTAACGCTTTCTAAATATTTTGGAAATTTTAGAATATTTTAAATGAATTAAATATTTGTTTTAGTTTAATATATCAATTACTGTATCATTACGTGAGGTTATTAATTAAAGTTTAAATCTAATTCAATAAAAAAAATCTGTACTTTAGGTCAAAATGTAATTTTAAAAAATAAAAAATTATTAATTAAAGAAAATTTTAAAAAAATAAATTTACTACATTTCTAACCGAAATTAAAATTTAAACGGAAGTGGGCTTAATGAGGAGATAACTCTTCACCCCTCTTCTATCCCCTCCCACTCTTCTGTGTCTATTCTAGGTTTTTTTATCAAAAAGATCTGAAGAAGTCCTGTTAATTTTCTTTTTTTCGTGTTTTTGGAAATTTCAAAAATGCGTAACAGGATGGAAATAAATTAAAATCCTATGTGACCGGTTTCATTGTTTTTCTTAAAGTATATATATATATATATATACAGTTAATACTATATATATATATATATATATATATATACATATATATATATGTACACACAGTTAATACACACACACACTATATATATATATATATATACATCCAATACACACACACACACTATATATAAATATACACACACAATACATACACACACATATATATATATATATATATATATATATATACAATACACGCACACACACACACGCACACACACACACACTATATCATCATCATCATCATCATGTCGTGCCGCCAGCACGGATATCCCTGACCATCTCTCGCCACTTCTCCCGATCATTCATCACCTCCGGCAGGTCTTCAGGGTTACATCCTGTGTCTTCACATAGCTGCCCTATGTACGTTCGAGCTGGTCGTCCTGCTTTTGTTTGGCCATATGTGGGTGTCCATCGGAGTACATCACTTACAAGCTCGTCCTTGCTTCTCCAGCGGTGTCCTGCGTGTCTGGTTCGTCTAACTTGTATAGTTTTCGTGATGGGAGGCAAGTGGCCGTATAGTTGGTGTCTCGTGGGGTGTTGTCGCTAGGACTTGTTCAATATTGCTCTCAACATTCTTGTGTAATTGCCGTCTAGCTTCTTCTCCAGCTGTTTAGTTAGCGTCCATGTAGTGCATCCATATAGCAGTATCGATACAACCGCTGTCTGAAAGAAACTGCATTTCATTTTATCGGTCAGGTCTGATTTCCATATGATCGAGAGCCTATCGATAGCCGTCCATGCTTTCGTCAGTCGTGTGTCGATGTCGTTTTCGGTTGATGAGACGCTACTTCCTAGGTAGGTGAATTTGTCTACTAGTTTCAGAGAGGCTTCGTCTAGTGTGGTGATGTTGCCCGTTTGGTTGTAACACATATATTCAGTTTTGTGTGCATTGACATGGAGGCCAATGCCTGCTGCGGCTCGTTCCAAACTATGCAGTAGTGTCTCTGCTTGATTAGGTGTATTCGCCAGTAACGCCAAGTCATCAGCGTAGTCAGCGTCCGTGATTGTTTTTGCGGGGTAACTTTTGCTTCTTTTCTTAGTCAGCTCGAAGCCATTTTCTCTGATTTTGTCAATCGACGTTCTAAGCACGTAGTCTAGACAGATGATAAAGAGGTATGGGGCTAGCGTGTCTCCTTGTAGTACTCCTGCAACAATGTCGAAGTATTCCGTGTCTCCATTTGGTGAACGAACTTTCACTTTTGTGTTTATGTAGAGAATCATTATTGCTGCTACGGTTTCTTTTGGTAGGCCGTATACTAGTAGGATTTGTTCCATTTTCCCTCTGTGGATGGAATCGAAGGCCTTGGTAAAGCCGAGGCCTTCGATTCCATCCACAGATTCCATCCATCTACATACAGCAGCTCTGTGACTATATGGGATGTTGCCCTGAACAACTGCTGGAAGCAATGGACGATAGAGAAGTAGTAACATGATAATATTGAGGTATATATATATATATAATACATACTGTACATATATACACATTATATTTACATCCAGTCAAAAGTATTTGGCCATCCTCGAAAATTTTTTTCTCATCTATGTGTAATTTTTAATGAAACAATTTAAGCATCACAATGTTTTTTTATATATTATACTAAATATAAATCTTACTCAGTAACTTTGACTTTAGAATAACGAAATATCTTTTGAAGAATTGTTTTAAAAGGGTTTTTTTTCTTTAATTCTAAACATTAATAAAATGTTTTCCAAAAGTTACGTTATACCATCACTTTAACTCACATTAAACAATATTATCTTGAATTACTGCTTGCTAGGTGTTACCTGTTCTACCTATGTTGCAAATGTACCTTGCCCAGCAGCGAAATCTTTTATTCTTTGTCCGTTTAAATTAAAACCTGAATTTTTAACTTTCAAAACTTTTTCTCAAAAAATGCCCAAAACACGTGAACTTACCCTTGAATAAAAACGATATCATTACTTAAAAAAGGATATTTAAACAGATAAATGTAAAAAAAAAAGTTTCCAGAACTACAGTGGATTATACACTTTGGCGATATCAGGAAACGGGACAAAACAAAACCAAAAGTCGGGCTGGTAGACAAAAGAAGAAAAAAAAACAAGAGCAGAGGACAATTTCATCTGTCATCAGCTTGCGTTACTGAATACTGACTCTTCCAAATATCATTGCACAACTGAACAAATGTCGTCAAAAACGTGTCAACATAAACTGAGAATAATATACTGTGACACTGACCTCTATGGCAGAATTACCATCAAGAAACCGTTGTTGAAGAAGCAAAACAATGTCAAAAGGTTTCAATGAGCTAAGGTGCTCAAAGATCTGAAAGTTGAATAGTGGAATTAAGTCCTTTGGACTGACGAATCAAAGTTTGAAATCTTTTGGTCAAATTGAAGGGTCTATGTGCGGCGAAGAGTTAGTGAAAGAGCTGCAACCCCTGTATCACACCAACTGTAAAGCATGAAGGAGGCTATGTTATAGTGTGAGGGAATTACCAATTGCAAAGTCAGGGATTTGCAACCGGTGAAGGGCAAATTGAATCAGACTAGTTATCACAGCATACTACAGCATCACCCATTTCCACCTGGAACGCGGCTTGTAGAACAAGGATTTGTACTCAAGCAAGATAATGACCCAAAGCATACTAGTAAAGTTTGCTGGATGCACACTAAAATCAAAGAGGTACAGCAAGTCCTTCAACTGATCTCTTGGCCGACGCAATCAGCGGACTTAGATCCCATTGAATTGGTATGGAATGAACTTGACCGAAAAATCAGAGCTACAAAACTCGGAAGTGCTACGTACTTCTGGCAACTCTTGCTGGAAAACTAGGTAGAAAACTATTTTCAGTCTACCTGCAAACTTTGGTAGAAAGAATGTTGAGAATCAGTGAAACAGTGATAGCGGCTAAAGGGGGTCATTTTGATGAATCAAAAGTTAAAGAATTTTTTGTGTTCTTTTGGATTAATTTGTATTTTATGTGGCCCAGAAAGACTTGTATTTAGTATAATAAATAAAACCATTGTGACGCTTAACTTGTTTCTTTAAAAATAATACTTTTAGGGTGAGAAAACATATTTGAGGGTGGCCAAGTACTGTTGACTGGTTGTACGTATACACATAATGCGCGCACACACACACACACACACACACACTATATATCTATATATATATATATATATATATATATATATATACAATGTGTGTGTGTGTATTTAGGCAGCATTTCTTCGTAGATGCATATTGATTAAATATTATAGACATCCTTTGTATACTTATTCTATTTCAATCCATTCAAATTGCCGTATTTATGCTATGATATCCGGCTTGAATTGGCTAATAAATTTTCAATATTTAACTGGTTATCAAGTATTTTCGGACACCTCTTGCTCCATCATTAATAGGTATGGATATTGAAAAAGTACAAAACAACGTTTTTTCAAAGATTTAGTTCTATATATGAAAACAGGAGCTAAGGACAGTTAAGTACATTAGCACTGGTTTCAAAATTAATTTTATAGAGTTTAGGACTTTTATTTCTAATGTGTAGGGCTTCAGGAATCTGTGATCTTTGTGCGCTATTTTGTTTTTCCAATATTGTTGTGTTATCAGTAAGAATTTTCCGAAATTCATCTGTAGGAGATCAATGTTTTTTTCAGGTGTGCTATTGAGATACTGTCGGAAAGATACATCATCTCAACAAAGGAGTTGACATTAAACTAACGTGTATATTTTTGTTTTCGATCAATCTCCCAAAGGAAATTTAAATTGATATATAACGTTAGTTCTTTGTCAAACTCCACCCGAGGGGTACGAATGATTGTTAATAACCAAGTTTGAGGTTTTGAATTTATTATAGTATATGATAAGTTATATTTTTTATTGGGGGCAGTGAGAAGTATATTTCTTTGAATCAACGTCTAATTAATAACTGTAGTGCATCTGGTTGCGGTAAAAATGTTTGATAAACGTGTTTATTGAGTGGAGTATTGAAGTGTTTATTTTACTTGCTAAGATTTTTAGTTGCACGTTGATCAGTAAAAATGTAGTTAGGAAACCCATTACTGAGGAGAGTTTGTTTTATGTTTTCTTAATTCTGTATAAAATATTATTTTAGAGGAGGAGATTAGTTTGGCCCGGGATATTAGGTTATTAATGATTGCTATTTTTATATCGGAAGGGGTATTCACTTTTAAAGTTGAGGGTACAAGAGTTGTTATTAATGTTTTTTGTAAGTAGAGGTAGTAAAGTTATTATGATTATTATTAGTATTAGTATCAATCAAAAATCTAGAAAGGGAATTTTATTAATTTATTTATTTATTTTTATTTTATTTTTGGTGGGGAAGGTGTCTTACAGTATGTTTATTTCATTAGTGTTATTGGCGAGAATAAGTATATCATCGACTTATCTTAGGTAGATTGTGGGGTTTTTTTTTAATGCTATTAAATATTTTATTTTCAAGATCGGACATTCAGAAATTACTGAAAATCGGACCCAAAACCGATTTCATTGATACACCGTCTTTTTATATGTATATGTTACCAAAGTGACCGTAAAATGAAACTTCTGTAGTGCATATCAAGAGTAATTAACGAAGTATCTTAGGGTTAATTTTAAGAGGAGGGAGGAATATAAGTGTGAGTAGCTCAGATATTTGAAAATACCTGAAAACCCTTGCCAGTCGGCTGGGATTGTAAAATACACCGGCTGTATCTCTGCAGAGGAGTAAGACTCCTCTAACGAATGTTTTGGGAGTGACACTAAACAACCTGATGGTGAACCTTCAGTCCTGGAGCTTTGGGTAATGTGGAGTACCCCTTCATTGCCATTGCTCCCAGGTTCACTATGAACTTGGTATTACGTAGCAATACTTTGAACCACGGGACTGTGTACAAATGAATGAATCGTATTTAATAAGATAATAATTAGCGTTAAATAGTAACACTTGTTACCACTTCACTTTCTGCAAACAAATGATTATTGAATAGAATTATAAGTGTTAGATAGCAATAATTGAAACTATTTAAATGTGTAGAAACAAAAGCAATACTAGTGTGCAAACAAACTAGTTCTGAATCATTTAAAAATAAAATTACGGAAGAATTATTGACGAACATATGATATATATATATATATATATATATATATATATATATATATATATATATATATATATATATATATATATCCATTTAGAAGTGTGCAAATAAATGACTGATGTTATATTGTTACTCTTACTTAGTACTACTTGAAACCATTTAACTGTGGGGAAAAAAGGGTTCAGACTTGTTTAAAAATGTTATCAACAAAATGTATTTACAAATCATGTATTTAATATATATGTATAAAGAGGATTTGGTATTAAATAACCTACAAGGGTTGATATGCCATAAAAACAAATCAGTCAAACCTGAAACCCCTTTGATCTTACAGAGTGCTTATATTTATAATCAATCTAAGCATTTAGTCAAATTTGATAGATTAAATGATTGTCAAGCATTTAAAAGGATTTTCCCAAGGAGTCAAGCTCACTTGAACTTTCAAATGACTATTTATAACCCTATATGATCGATAGATAGATTGATCTGCAAATTCATGTGTATATGAGCATAAGTTTATCTCGTCGTGTGTATAAGATTACTTACATCGGCCAATTCTATTATATATTCTTATCCAAGATATATTGTATTTTTCTCCAAGTTTAACCTGCCATGTACTATGATCGTGATTGTAGGTGTGAATGCATGCACGTCTTTCATGTTGTTGATCCGTATTGCCATCTACAGCCAAATCGGCCGAAAAACTGAAGTTAATGTTTTCGCACTTTTCATTTACAAAAACTTTGGATCTGTTATATGTGGAACACTGGGATGCATTTTTATGTCTTGCAACATTTCTGAAATAGATATAAAAATCAATTAATGTATAATCTCAAATAAAGTTTCGACTTAAAAAGAAAGCTATTAAATAATTATCATGACGAAATATATATTTCTATGCATGTGGTTATTTTTTGCATATACACATACTTATATATATATATATATATATATATATATATATATATATATATATATATATATATATATATAATTTCTAACAGTTTAAACAACTTCCTCCACTTTTTGAAGCATTAGCAGGTATATTTAGTTATTAGTAAGTTGGCCGATATAGATATGAGTAAGTATCATCCAATACTATCCTAAACTATCGATTGATTTTGCAACAGAAAAATGTAGGTGTACCAGTTGGCCAAAGTTAGGCATATATTAACTATTTGTGAGCACAAAATTTTTATCTTTCATATGGTGCGATCCGCGATGGATCGCACCATATGAAAGATAAAAATCTAAGTCATACAAAATAGCATGATACAGGAATATACATAGTAAATAGTGATCAATACACGATATATCAATACACTATATATCAAAAAGCCGATTTATTGGAAAAGTGAAAGGTTTTGCAATATTTTGGTAATACAAGGTACAATTCAGCAGTTCTGAATGCTTTTGCTGAAGTTGTGAAGGTGATGACCGACACTGAACGGTGAGATGCCGAATACACTTGATATTCTCCGAGCGCTACTCGCTAGATTTTCATCCATGACTTTAACATGGTTTTGGACCTACTTGACCTTGTCTGGCCATCAAGGCTCTTGCACACCGAACAAAATTTTTTAAACCGTTTACATACTCTGTGTTTAAATGCGCCTTCCTCTTTCGCACAACAAATATTTTTGCATACTTCTGCTGCGTTATGGCCTAGTTTAAATTCATAAAACATAAATTCCCGAATTAGACAACGTTGCACATTCATCTGTGCAGCTTTCAAATAACGCATGGAGTGAAGCAATGCACAATGTGTATAGGATAAACATTTCTTTAGTTTTAGATAAATCAACTTAGAACGCGTAGATAGGAATATTCTGGGAAAAAAAGGATCAAAATCTCATTTACAAAGAATTTATACTCTTATATTTTTAAACCCATCAGCGAAGGACACACAGAATAGAATATTCTAGAAAAAGCGGATAAAAACAAACGTTTAGAAAAATTTGTCACAGAAACAAAAATAGTTAGGTTCCAAAATAAATAAGTAATTTCTGTGAATCTGATTGGTTAAGACAGGTCACGAGTTGCATTTTCGCCGACGTCCACGTATTTGAACTTTATTTGACCTGTAATAAACTTAAAATATTTTACTTTGATCCACTTTTATTTTACCCAAGTGTATAAATAGTGAAGTTTTTTTAGTTCAAAGTAGAGACCAACAGACATGCACAGCAGCAGATTGATGCCAAATGACCTGCTAATACACACAACGGTTAGGAGAGTAGGCCAAGACTCATACATACCAAGACACACATATACATGTATATAAATGCAAGCCAAACTTTTATTTTTAATTCGGACATACTCACACATATACATAAATTCAATTTGACTTACGATATTCTTGTTTTACACAAAAACATGACGATCTTTTGTATAATCATTGCCATTGTCGAGTTGATATAATATATAAAATTGTTTCTTTTTAATGTTCTTGTTTTTTGTCAAATTTCTCGTTGCTTGTACAAATTTACGTTGTATTATTGTGTTTTATTTTTCGCGGATCCTCGGGAAATACTATTCCTCCACACGTGGAAGCGTACCAACTACCAGTACCTTCCATGATTTGAACTATTTTGGTCCGGTGACCAAAAGTATGCACCAAAATATTAAAAAGCTTTTTACACACAAGTAATAATATCTATAAAAAAGTAATAATAATAATAATAATAATAATAATAATAATAATAATAATAATAATAATAATAATAAAACAGTAATAATATCAAAAAGAATAAAATAGGAATAATATAAAAAGCAACCAGTAACAATATCAAAAAGAAAAACTGTTGCACGTGGAAGTGAGTCAAGGTCTTCACCGTTTAACGGTGAATGCTGTCATTGGTTCAACCTGTAGTTTACAGAAGAATAAAGCATGACGTAGAAAACGAACGTATGCATATTGTTGTCAATGTAACCAAATAATCATCCGTCATAAAGGATATGAAACATGGCGGAAGCGATAGGATAAAAGAATTCCCAGACGAGAAGAAAACAAGGTAAATGTTTTAGAAGTACGCATGCAGATAAGTAAAGATTTATCGTTATCATTCATATCTTAATTTGTAAACACGTGTGTGAAAAAAAATGAAAGCGTTGAATACAGGAAACACAAACAGACCTGTGGCTGATATGAAACGCCTGCAATCCCTGTGTATGGAGGGTAGTTTATCGGCAAATTGGAAGCTTTTTTAAGCTGAAATAGCATAACGATGCCATTATTACGTATTTAACGACACAGCTGGTACCATACCATACAGCTCTACTGCTTTACACGCAAGGAGATGAAACATTGCAAATGTATTATGGGTTTCAGTTTTTCTTTCTGAAGATGAGAGAACCCCCAATAAAATAATTCGGGCGTTTCATGAATACGCTATAGAAGAAACGAATGAAACGTACGATCGTTGTTTTACATACAGGGAAACGGAGAATCAGAAACTGTTAAGGCGTTCATTACGGGAATTCGGACGTTGGCCAAAACGTAATTTTTTTGACAATTGACTCAATTGTCAAAAAAAATTATACATCAATACTTCGGGACCAGAGAGTGCTAGGGATACACAAAACTCATACACAAGCTGAATTGCTGAAAGCGAGACAGTTGGATTTGCAAAGAAGAATTGACATCTGTAAGCTGTCAGGAAATGCTACTCAGCAGTCTTCAGCACTGAGACAAGAAGGAGTGAACCAAGTCGATGTCAGGCTGAGAAGAAAACCATCGACGCAAAGAATGAGTGTGTGCAAGTCATGTGCATCGTGACACGAGTCGAGAAGAGAGTTGTGTTCTGCATTTGGGAAAACATGTTCCAAATGCAGTGGGAAGAACTACTTTGCAGTAAAATGCGAATCGTCGAGTAAAAAGAATGTTCGAATAGCCGAGACACATCAATGTGGCTGTGGCAGTGACAGCAGTAATAGTAGTTCAAAATATGGGCATATAGCGTTGCAATAAGGAAAAAAAGTTAATGCTGTAAGGCAGGAGATAATAAAAGCAGAAATGATGGTGGAGGAAAAACCAATTGCTTTTCAGTTAGCGGACCTTCAGTATATATATATATATATATATATATATATATATATATATTTCTTTAAGAAAAAACAACGAAACCAATCACAAAGGATTATAAATTTATTTCCATCCTGTTACGCATTTTTGAAATTTTCAAAAACACGGAAAAAAATTAACAGGACTTCATCAGATCAATTAGATAAAAAAAACTAGAGTAGACACATAAGAGTGGGAGGGGATAGAAGAGTGGAAGGGGATAGAAGAGGGGTGAAGAGTTATCTCTTCATTAAGCCCACTTCCGTTTTAAATTTAAATATTCGGTTGGCAATGTAGTAAATTTATTTTAAAACAATTTTTAAAAAATTAATTTTACATATAGACTTAAATTACAGATATTTCTAATTAGATTTAAATTCTAATTAATAATCTCACGTAAAGATGCAGTAATAGATATATTAAAACAAAAACAAATATTTAATTTACTTAAATATTTTAAAATTTCAAAAATTTCAAAAATATTTAGAGGGCATTAATCAGTTACATTTTTTATGCGTAGTACATATATATTATATGCTTTTTCATAATTTTCTATCAAATAATTTTTTATATTTATTCTCAAAATTAACTCTAATTCTCAAATAAATTTATACTTTATAAAAAAATTTTTTACTTGTTTAATTATTTATAGTTTAAATTTGGCCCTATGTCTACACCTGGCTATTAGTTCATTTCTCTTATTTAGTAAAATTTTTGGCTCAGGAAAAAGCAAAATGTGGATTTTTTCTTCAAGACATAGATAGCACCTACTATCGAAAGATTTTGGGGTACTAGATCTTTTCAATATGGAACATTGAATGTCAGGGGTTAACCCTTTATTTTTTAATCCCCAATAATGTTTAGATAGAGCAGTTTGATTTTTTTTATGCTCATGGGAGAAGGAATATTTATGATTTCCGTACCTAATCTTGAAATTAGTAGATGAAACGCCAATATAATATTTTTTATCACTTATGTCCTCTTTTGGATAAATAATAGCTTGATATACTACGTTATCTAAACTACACAAACCATTCATTGGACAATCACTTTGAGATTTACAATTACATTCTATTTTTTTACTATTAATATTATTATTATTTACTCGGTTATGAAATTTATTAATTAATTCATTATTATGGCTATTTATTATTTGAGAAATATTTTTAGTGCAAGAATAACTTATTTTCAAGGTTTTCCTATTAAATATTTTATGCAATATATTATCTTGTTTAAAATGTTTATCTATCAGTCTCAAAAAATATTTACCTACATCTATATTGGCTAGTTTACAAAAAGTGGGGTTAAACCATATAATTTTCCTTTTTCTATTTTTATTTTTTTGAACGTAATTATTATTTTCTTTAGTAAATTCAGTTGTTATATTTTGTTTTAAATACCTGAAATCCTCCTTAAAACCACTATTTTTAAGGGCTTCTATATATCTTTTACTACTCTCTTTGAAAATCTTTTCATTTGCAGATAGCTTACCTATTCTTAAACTTACTGCTTTTGGGATTTGCTTGATTATATTTTTAGGGTGATTTGAATTAACATTAATGTACGATGGGTTCTGATTGGGTTTTATGAAAGGTTTATAGGAATTATTAGATAGATCTAAAGTCACATCCAAGAAATTGGCTATTTTAATATTAGATGAGATTTCTATTTTAAATCCCAAAAACTTAAAGGCCCTTATAATCCTCTTTTGTATGCTAGAGCTAAGAGGGCCATTACTATTTGGGATATATAATAACCCATCATCTCGGTACAAACCTACTTGTTGAGGACTAATGATTCTAGTGAGCATATTTAATATATATAATCCTACAAGGTCTGCTATTTGGGAGGAATCATACCCCCCACCCATTGGAACGTCAAAGTTATCTAATCCATTTTTTACCCAAGTTGAATCGTTATTTTTTAAAACAGTTTTCCTACAAGCTAATATTATTTCGTATTGTTCAATAGTTATATCTATATATTTACGGGCATAGTTAATGCTATCTATTAAAATATTTTTTGTTATGGAAGGATAGAAATCGATGATGTCAAATTGTATAAAAGTAGCTTTACTCTTATTTTTTATCCTTCTAAACCATTCAATGGTCTCATATGAGTTCCCCCAAAGATTGCAATGGTTAGCCTTTTTTACACTATTGACAATATTTTGAATAATAAACTTAGATATCCTACCTAACTCTGTTTTAGAGGGGTTAATCAGTCTGGTTGGCAATTTATTTTCAAAATTTGGTTTATGATCTTTAAATAGAATATAAGCATCTTTCTTTTTAAATTTTCCTAACCTATCCTCAATTTGCAATCTACTAGCAAAATTAGAAGTATCCTTATTTATTTGTTCAATAGTATTATTATAGTCTATTTTATAATTATTAGTAATTTTGCTCTTTAAAATTTCTTGATATTTAGAGGGTTTAATTTTATATATATTTTTTGATTTATCTGACTTCACCCATATATAATTAGACTTTTTTACTTCCTTTATATCTTGGCTTAATTTCATTTGAAAATTATTACGTACCTTCTTAAATTTAACCATTTTAATTAATTTAAATAAGTCCGTTTCAAACGAGTCTAGTAGTCTGTTATTTGGAGGAGTATTTTGAGATTTGAGGTTATAAACGTCTTTCTTGACATCGTCAGTATTTTTACATGAATCCAAGTAGAAAAAGGCCTTCTACCGCAATCTTTTGACGAAATCCACAATTTTCTCTGTCAAAGCCAATTGAAAAACATGGTAAGATGGAAAAGGGATATTTTTCAGTGAATATTCCGGAGTGTATTTATCCATTTCTGAATTGGTAGGGTTTCGGATGATTTTTAAATTGGAATTTTCCAAAGAGAGCTCAACCATTCAGGAGTGGAACGGGGTGGGAATGAAACCATTAGGGGAATGTCGGCTTAAAATTATAAACCCCAAAATTGGACAGACAGTTTGGGGTTGTACGGGAGGATTTCCATCCCCTACTTGGAGTGCAATTCAAAAGATGGCACTTATTACTGTCAATAATGACAAGTTCAGGAGGGTTGCTAGAGTATCGTAACTTGATAAGTTTAGCAGCCAGCATTCGGACGACATTCTAAGTGAATTCAAGGATGTATTTAGTTGGTTGGTTGGTTGGATTTAATGACATATCAACCTGTATAGGTTTTTTAATGCCAGAGCCTTTTTACACATATTTTATATATGATTTGTAAATGCATAATTTTAGGTTGGTGATGGTTGGGTTTTATGGCAAATTAACCCCTTAAGGGTCATTGAGTGTCAAATTTTGATTTGTATATATATATATATATATATATATATATATATATATATATATAAATGAATATTAATTGTAAATAAATAGTCTTGAATTAGTGTTTTAAAATAGGTCAAAGTTTGTTTTTTTTTTGTATAAACTTGATGTTCGATGGTGTTGGTAACATAGTCTATATCTTTAATAGGAGGCCAATTGTTTTTAAGAAGTTGATTATGTTTTTGAGAGCAATTTTTTAAAATAGTTCCTTCATGCTGTTCGCCTTACAAAATTTTTTCCTGTTGTGGTTGAGATTTGTGCATTCTATCAAAATGTGCTTGATTGAGTATTGGTTTCCACGTTGACATTTTGGGGGAGGTTCTTTTTTAAGAATGAAAGAGTGAGTCAGTTGAGTGTGTCCAATGCGTAGTCGAGTAAGGGTGGTTTCTTCTCTTCTGGTATTATTAGGATCCAGCTTCCTTTCTTTTAAAATGGGTTGTATTTGAAAGAGCTTGTTGAGGGGATTTTTATCCGATAATTGTTGCCATTTTTTCATTACTATTTGTTTGATTTTAGGTTTGAGGTCAGTATATGGAGTTTTAATGTTTTTTATCAGGAGTCATGTTGATTGCAGCTTTAAATAATGAGTCGGCTTTATCATTGCCCTGAATTCCGATATAACTTGAAATTCAGTAAAATATCACCTTTTTGCTATGGATCAGTGAGTTGAGTTTGTTGAAGATCTTGACAATTAGCGGATTTTCCACTTAGGTGTATTTGAGTGATTGAAGAACTGAGATGGAGTCTGAGTGGATGACACATTTTTTGGAGTTACTTGTTGAAATTAGATCAAGTGCCAAGTTTATAGCATAGATTTCGGCAGAAAATATGGAGGCTTCTCTTGGGAGAAATTTTTTCGAGATTTCTTGTGGGGAATTGCTCCACATCCAGTTCCGTAATTACTTTTGGATCCATCTGAGAAAATGTGTTCGTAGTTTAGATAAAAGGATGAGTTCTATTTTTAGGTAGTTTATTTAGGTCAAGGATAACGACAGGCTGCTTGAGTAGCCAAGGGGGAGAGCTTAGATGTATGGTATCATGAATGCTTGTGAGTGAAATGTTAGTCTCTTCCAATATAGACTTCATACGGAGACCGAAAGGTTTTATGGTCTTTTCTTTTTGATCAAATAGGCCCTGCTGTTTAGGGTAAAAAACGCAGTCATGAGCTGAATTAGTAAGGAGTGACTTAAGTTTACAATAGTATTGTAGTCCTAATTTTATAATTCTGAGTTTTAGAGGAGGTTCATACACTTCAGAATACAGGGTCTCCACATGGGATGTTCTAAAAGCCCCCGAGGTGAGTCTCAATCCTTCATGGTGTACTGAATTTAATGGTTTGAAGTAAGTTTTTCTTGCTGCTCTATATATGAAGCAGTCATAATCAATATTGGGGCGGATTAATGTTCTGAACAGCTTCAGCAAGGTGTGCTGATCTGCACCCCAGTCTTTGTGGGCTATTATGATGCGAAAGAGTTTCAATGTTTTGTTACATTTGTCTTTTAAATACTGAATATGTGGAATGAAGGAGAGCTTTTTATCAAAAATAACGCCGAGGAACTTATATTGGTTAACAACTGGTATTTCTGATCCATCCTGTTTTCAGGTTGGGTTGTTGTGCATTTTTTTAGTTGGCAAAAATGCACACTCTGAGTTTTGGTTTTGGAGATAGTAAAGCCGTTTATCATTTCCCTTTTATTTATTTTATTGATACCTTGTTGTAATTGGCGTTCTGCTGTATGAATATATTTGGATGAAGAAGTAATGCAGAAGTTATCAACAAACAACTATTTATCAATGCCAGGATTGAGGCAATTTGTGATGCTGTTAATTTTTAAGTTAAAAAGTGTTACCGATAGTATGCTACCCTGTGGAACACCCTCTTCTTGATTTTGAATATCCGATAATGTTGTACCAATGCGGACTCGGAATTTCTATCTGAAAGAAAGGATTTTATAAAGTTAGGAAGTTTGCCTTTCAATCTCATGTTAAGATACCATACCTCCAAGTGGTCTTATATGCCTTCTCTATGTCGAAGAATATTGCTAAAAGGTGTTACTTTTGCATAATTGTTTCTCTTATGGAAGTTTCTAATCTGACCACATGATCCATTGTTGATCTTCGTCTTTTGAAACCACATTGGAAGTTGGTAAAAAGGTTGTTGGATTCTATGAACCAAACGAGTCTCCTGTTGACCATGCGTTCCATCGTTTTGCACAGACAGCTTGTTAAGGCTATTGGACGATAGTTGGATGCGTAGAGACTATTTTTTCCAGGTTTAGGTATTGGGGTGATGGTTGCCATTTTCCATGATTCTGGGAATGTGCCATTTCACCAAATTTCATTGAAGGCACTTAGAGGATAATTTAAGGATTTGGGAGGTAAATGTCTGAGAAATTCGTAATGGACATCATCTGGTCCGACTGTAATGTTAAGAGGTTTTTGGATGGCCTCCTGTAGTTCTGACAATGTAAATGATTTGTTATAATTTTTAGTGTGATCTGATTGAAAATTGAGCTTTTGTTTTTCTTTTGTAGTTTTGTATTTATGGAATTCTGTTTTAGAGTTTTTAGAAGAGGAATTTATTGAGAAGGTCTCAGCCAGTGTATCAGCAATATCCTTTATATCAATGATTTGAATGTTGTTTTTAATGAGATGCTTGAGGGGAGTAGGTTGATTTTTGCCAGCAATTTTTCCGTACCATTTTCTAGATTGTGTTCGTGTTGTGTAGCCATATAATAAATATGCGTATATACACATATACATGCAGAATACATATTGATGCAATGATAACGAGTGAAGACATTTCTTTAGAAAAATATACCTCTCACTTTATTTGAAAGGTTTGTGTGTGAGAGGGAGTTGGAGACCGAACAGAACTGCAACATATTGACCCCCACTCTTATGACCATCAGCGTTGTGTCTTTCTCGTTCTCGAGTGTTGCTCAGCTGGAGGCCCGGGGGCCCAGCTTTCTGCTGAGAGCTGGCTTTCTCTACCACATCTTGTCTCCAGCTTCTGGTCTCTAAACTGCTCAATCGGGGGTCCCGAGGGCCCCTTCTGCCGGGTGCTGGCTTTCTCGACCATATCTTGTCTCCAAACTCTCCGATCTCCAAACTAACTGACTTCCTGTCTTCACCGAGTTATATAATAGTTCAATCGCCCACTCAATAACTCCCCATAACTGGCCATCGAAATGTGTCTCTTCCGCCGTCTTTGGCATGGCATGTTTGATCGTCATCAAACGGAAATAACTGACATGCAGTTCACAGGTCACCCTCTTCCGGTGCATCAGTTTGTAGCGTGGGATTTTAACCCTGTCCCATATTGTCAGCCAGACTCGCCCACGCCAATGGAATATGCACTTCTGCCATCTTTGGAATAGCATGCTTGGCGAGGTCGAAGGTCAATATACAACATTCGTTTTGGTGGAGGAATCTAGTTGGTTTACAAAATTTTACCAACTAGTTCTTTTAGCTTGTTTGATTGTTTTTCTTGCCTTAGCTTTGAGCTGCTTTAATGAGTTAAGGTTACTAGTGAGAGGTTCTTTTTGAAATTTGCGGGGAGCCGCATTTCGTTCACGGATTGCTATTTTACAGTCATTGTTAAACCAGGGAGTGTTGTGCTTGTTTGATGAAGAGTTTTTCAGTATAGTTTCGTTTGATATTGCGATTAAGTTTTCTCTGGAGTGCTTTATAAGGACTGTGTAGTTTAGGTCTTGGACTAGTTTTGTATAGCATAAGTTTTTAAACTTTTGCCCGTCAGTTTTGTTTGTTTTCCAGCAGGAAGGTCTGTTATTTTCTTTGATTGATTATTTCCAGAATAATGGGAAAGCGGTCACTGCCACAAGAAATGTTGTGGACTATCCATTATTAATCCAAGTAGCTCGATGGATCAGAGAGAGTGATATCGGTTGTCGAGTGGGAACCGGTATATGGGTTGGAATAAGTTGGAGTTTTGTTATTCAATATGCAGGGGTTATTGTCATTGATAAACTTTTCCAAATCTGTGCCCTTTTTGTTGTTTTTTTGGCATCCCCATATAGTATTGCGACCGTTAAAGTCACCAAATAAGATGTGGAGTTTAGGGATTTGTTCTATTAGTTTATCGAGTTTTTGGTTATATATGGTATCATGTGGAGGAAGATATATGCAGCAGATATTTATAGATTTGTGTAGTGTAGCTTTGACAACAATTACTTGAAGTTCACCGTTGATGTTTATTTGGTGTTGAGGAATGTCTTTCCATACGAGGATAGAGACACCTCCAGAAGCTCTTTGTCCAACTTTGTGTATGTAATGATATGACTGAAATTTTTTTTATTTGTGAATGGTTAATGTCTTTGAGGAATCTTTCTTGAAGACATACTATTTTTGGATTATATTTTTTAAGAGTAATAGTAATTCTTCATGATTGGCTTTAATACCTCAATAGTTCCACTGTATTATTGTGTTGGTTATTTTTTATTGTGTTTGATCAGGACAGTTCGACAGAATTATTTTGTTGTTCATTAGTAGTCCTTTGCTCAGAACTCTTTGTTGGTTTATTCTTTTGGGATTTAGTTTTAGTTTCTTGGGGACTGTTTTCTATTTCCATTTTTTCTAGTTGTCTAGATTTGTGGAGCGTTTCAATATTTTCAGTTTCTTGCAACTTTAGTTTTCATTTTTGTTTGGAGAAGAGTGAGTAGAAGTGGGGGGGGGTCTTATTGGGGATCTTTGGTCTTTTTATCTAGTTTTTTGGGGGCGATTTCATAATTTGATTTTTAATTGATCGTGAGGTTGATGGTATTGATTTTTCATCATGATCGGCTTTTTCCAAGAGGGTCTGTGTTTGAGCGGGTGGCTTCTTATTTTCTGCAAGATCCCCTGATGTATTTGAGGTTTCTGGAACTCTGATGATGTTAAATGTCAATTTGATTTTATTGATATAGCCGTCCCATTCACCCTGCTCCAATTGGATTAAGTTTTTAACCATTGACTCATAATTGTGAGGAGATCTGTTATGTTGGGCTGCTTGAATATATGTGATGGCCTTAGAGTCTATTACTATCTTTGGTGCTTCATGAAAAGGAATATTGTTTTGGTGTTTGACTTTCAATATTTCTTTTACTAGTCTCCAACTCTCACAAGTTCTTGAGTAAACAGGATGGTCTCCACCACAATTGGCACATTTATTCGGCAAACCACAATCATTAATATGGTGATCAGGATTTTATTGACCACATTTCCTGCACACTTCCTTTCCTCAACAGTTATCCTCATGATGTCCATAACTTTGACATTTATAACATCGTAGGGGATTCGGAATAAACTGTCCCACCCTCTCCATTATAGCCGACTTTAAATTTTTTTAGTTATGATAGGTCGATTGAATGTGATGGCATATGTGTTTGTCTCTATTATTTTCCCCTCTATTTTAATTATTATTCTTTTGACATCCGTTACTCCTCAAGGGAACACATTGAAAGTTATTTACTCCTCATAATCCCTTTACTCACGTTTAGGGATTTTTATCGCTGTGTTGTGGAATCTCGTCATTTTGAAGAGGAAGTCTGCATGTTTATTCTTCGCTACCTCAATTAGTAAAGTTTGATTTTTCAGTTTTTTCATATTAATTGGAGTTAAGTTGCTGGAAATAACTTTTTCGGTTATAAATAGTGACAGTTGTGTAATGGAAGTTTCCGTAGATTCAATTACAATGAATCTAAAGAAAGACACCTCAATGTCATCATCTGAATTGTCAGTATCTATAAATGAGCATTTAAATTTTTTTTATTTCAGAAAGAAACCATGAGTGATAATTATTCTTTGCTGGTCCTATGCTCCACCACCCACTATGGAGTCCAACTTATGTTGGGAATAAACCAAGGGAGCAACCCATTCGCCTTGACTGAGACGGGGATACAATACCAGTATACTCATGCAAAGAGTATGATTCTGAGCCTCTGCCAAATTTTGCTTTTAATGACACAACAATCTAACAGCGGTCATAAGTCCTACCTCTCAGCACAATTGACCCTCAGCCCCCGCCTTCAAGCACGTACAGAATAAAGGGTTGGGAATAGTTCCACAAAAGTAGATCGAGTAGTTCCACAAGAGCAGATTGTATGATACGATAGGGAGAAAAACAAAGTAGAATCAGTGATAAAGATGGCAAAGAACCTTTTCCAGAAAACCATGGAAGATAAGGCTGAGCCATTCCAAGCGAGGTTGGATCATAGGAATACATTGGCTAAAGGTATTCTGACACCAGCACAGAAGCTAATGTCAGGGAGAAAGAAAATGCTTCTTCCAACAAGGGAAAAGCTGCTAAGACTAGAAATATTTAGGAATCTGAAAAAGACTGAAGTGTGACAGCAAGAAACGAGAGCTGTACTTCAGTCACTGGGTGAAATCTCCTCAGTCTTTACGTCTTGGAGATGTGGTGAGTATCAAACCGCATGTGAAAGGTCAGAAAGAGTGGAAGAATGCGATTGTGTGGCTGAGATTGGATACGAGGTCATACCACATCAAGGCTGATGAGGAGCTGTGTTGGCGAAATAGAGTGGACTTGAAAAAAACTAATAAATAAATAAAAAAACAAGAAAAGCGACCCCATTACTATCTTTGGGCCATCAGTCTTACCAAGTGAATAGCGAGACACCAGCAAACGCAATACCTTTTAGAGAGGAGAGTCTAACCTACAAACACCTCGATATGAGAATGTAGTGAGGGAAAGAGCGAGCCGGGTATCAAACCCAACAAGGTCAAATCCTGAGACAGTGAGGACTCCAAAGACACCTCGGAATGATGATGAAGTGAGAAAAATACGACCAGGGAGAATAATCAAAACTCCAATGAGACTGGAGGACTTCATCAAGAAAATTAAGTCCAGATTGAAAGGGTAGAATAATCTCTGTTAGGCAAGAGAATAGTCGGCCAAATGAATGAGTAGGTCACTAGGACAAAATTGTCTACTATTATTTTAGATACAGTTAGTTAACTTTACATCTGTCTGCTTGTAATACATAATCTCTTTCTTTCTTTCAAAAGTGGGAAGATGTTGCATGAGGAACTAAGTTAAGGTCTTCACCGTTTAACGGTGAATGCTTTCAATGGCTCAGAAAAATAAAGCATGGTGTAGATAAGGAATGTATGCGTGTTGTTGCCGTGTAACTGGTTGTCATCCGTCTGAAAGGACATGAAACGAAAAACACTAGCAATGATATCAAAAATAAAAACTAACAGTGTCCAAAAGGAAAAAAACCTTGCAATTATATCAAAGAGAAAAAATAGCAACAATATTAAGGGGAAATAATTGTAATAATATCAAAAAGAAAGAAAAAAACTTGGAATAATAACAACTAGTAATAAAAAAAAATAGTTATAATAAAAGAAACTAATAATACTAAAATGGAAAAAAATACTAATATATATGAAAGAGAAAAAACTAATAATGTCGAAATTATTTTTTTGAATGATGTGTTGACAGGACTTTTTTCGAAAAGGAAGTGGATTATTGACGTGACCGGAACTAACACCGTTTTTGACGTTAAAGCGGGAAATAGGAAACTCGGCCTTTTTAAGAAAACTTTGGAGAGAGCAAACCGCTCACAAAGGAGCTCCGCGCTTGACCGCTAAGGTCCATGTGGTGTGAAGAAATTTTCCTCTAAATAGGAAAATTTCTAATGGCTGACTGAAAGCCTGATGTAGTTCTATCAGGTGTACTTTATCAATTGCTGAGTCTCCTATTCGAAAAGAGATATTTATAATTGCTGAACGGTGGCAATGTTTTCTACCGTGAAAATGCTATGCCGAGAACACAAAAATAATGAATGCTGAACACAAGGCTGAAAGGAGTTCTTCTCTTCAAGAATCTTCATAAAGGAACTTTCTAAGAAACAAATCGCTGAAATCTGTCTCAATACATTTTTTTCTTTATTACAATTGCTGCTGCTGCTGTCAGTACTGTCATGAAGCCTTCCATTTTTTAAAGAACTTTTTGAACCTGTAAGACTGTTTTATTTTCGAATCCTAACATTTCTTTGTACCCGTACCTTTATTTTGTTCGTTGTTTTTCGGAGACTACTGCCGAAATTAATCGTTCGATCATTCGACAGAACGCTAAAGTGAAATAATTTTAGTAGTATGTGCTTTCTTTCTTTTTAATGAATTTAATATGCATGTATTTTACATTTTTTAAATCTGTAAATAAACAGAAAGTTTCTTGGTTGCACGTGTAACTTTTATTTTTAGTTTAATATTGAAATTTAAATTGATTCACATTTGGGTAGTTAGCTTGTGGTTAAAGAAGGCCATGAGTTATCTCCCTTACAGTGTGGTGGTGTTTTTTTTTGAAGGACTTGTTTCTTGTGTTATTTTTTGTAAGAAACATAATCCTTTAAATAATAATATGAAAAAAACCTCAACAAAAACACACTAGCATTAATATATTAAAAAAACATGAACTAGTTATAATATCTAAACGTAATAAATAGTAATAATATTGAAAAAATAATTAAATAAAAACTAGTGAAAGTATCAAAAAGTAAAATATCTTGCAATAATATCAAAAAGAACAACAACAACAAAAAAAAAAAACAGCCATAATATATATGTCACCAAAACAAACAAGTAATAATAAAAATAAAAGCTGTTAATAATATCAAAAAGAAAAAAAAAACCCTGTAATAATAATGAAAAGGAAAAATTGCTATAATATCAAAAAGAAAAAAAGTTATAATATCAAAAAGAAAAAACTTGTAATGTCAAAAAGTAACAAAATTCCATTTATATAAAAAAGTAATAATATTATAGAACAAAAAAAACTCGTAATATCAAAAAGAAAAAATAATAAACAACAACGACGCTTGCAATAATAAAAAAAAGTGTATGAATGATATTCTTTTGGCATACCATAATTCAGATTTTGACAAGCAGGACCATTTCTTCCTTTTTCGCAGCCATTGAGACATGTTCCATTTGACTGATGACAATCTTCATTATTATGGCAGTGACATTTTTTATCACATTTTCTCCCAAACCAAAAAGGTGAACATCCTGAAAAAGTTATTTCAATTGAGAATAAATTAACATTATTGCCTTTGGACAATAAAAAAATTCTTCATTAAAATTTTTTATCATGAAATATGATAAAAATAAAGGAAAAAAAAACAAAAAGAAAGAAAAAAAAAGGACAAGAAAGAAAGAATTGTAAAGTGAAAAGTAATAAGACAGAGAAATACAAAATAGAGACAGAAAAAAAGGAAGAATTATGATTCAAGGATTCCCACTTGGGTCTAAAATTCATTAATGAGAATGAAAAAAATCATCCTTTTTTGAAAGTCAGAAAAATTTTTTTTATTAAGAAGTTAAACATTAAAAGCAAAAATTTGGATAAGCTTATTCTTCTGATTAAGTTTAGTAATTCAAGTAAAGGTTAGTGGAGTTACTAAGTTGATAAATTTATTGATGTTGTTAAAACTTGCAGGGGTGACCTCCGACAGACAAACTGCACATTTGTATGGCCTTTCCGAATAGCGGCTCGATCGACCGGACACTGAAACCGAAAGGTCAAATGCAAAGACTAATGAAAAAGGATACAAGGAATTTTCTGGGCTCCATCTCCTCAATTTATGTGACATGAAAATGTAACCCAATCAAAAATGTGTGAGAGTTGGGTTTTTTTTTTTCCTTCCCTTGATCTCTGGGAATAGTAGCTAATTCTCAATGGGAATGCGCTTGGAAATGATCCATCATTGGTTGACCAATTAAAATTTGTTGGTCTACAATTTTCTTCTGTAAAGAAAATAGGCTCCGAGACTTGTTTAAGCAGAAAGAAAGATCGAGAAAGAAGCTGATCCACACTCAGTAGATGACGCCCTGAAAATACCACCATTAAAAAACGGTCACAATGAGAAAACACCTATGAAAGAAGAAAGGATGTTCCAAACCCCAAAGTTCATTGAACTGCATCAACATCACCTTTTCCGCCGAAAGACTATGCAAATTAGCATGAAGCAAAAGTGCCCCCCATTTTCACCCAATAAGTGTGTAGAAGTTTTTACTCATCGATATGGTTGCATAATCATATTACAATGAAAAATAACATTTGAAAGCGTTAACAGATAGTTGTCTTGTTCCTGGAGTTGCGGACATCTTCAACGAATTATTCCTTAGAAGCTCCAACCAAGTTGCGTCAATTCCCATTCTGTGAATCTTTAAAATAAAGTGTGGGCTTAGAAAGGGTTGACAAAGGAACAAATCAGAAAAAAGCACGTGACCATCCCAGTGATAAGACCACTGAATTGAGAGGGAATTAGCGATAAAAGGAAGAAGTGAAGGAAAAAAGAAAGAAAACGACCAAAGAAAACACCAAAACAAAGAAAGACTTGGGAGAAAATAAGTAAAAAGAGAAAGAAAGAAAAAGAAAATGACCAAAAAAAGGACAACGCCAAAAGAAAGAAAGAATAAGGAGGAAATAAGCAATAAGGTAAAGGAAGAAAGAAAGAAAGAAAAGTCCAAAGGGAAGAAAGATAACTCCAAAAGCAAAAAGAAAACTCCAAAAACAAAAAAAAGAAAGAACTGAGAGAGAATGATCCATAAAAGGAAGAAAGAAGAAGAAAATAGCAAACGAAAGAAAGAAAACACCAAAAGAAAAAAAGAACTGGGACGGAATAAGTAATAATGAAGAAAGAAAAAAACGACCGAAGAGAGAAAGAAAACACCAAAAAAAAAGAAAGAAAAGTGGGGGAATAAGCAATAAAAAGAAAGAAAGCAACAAAAGAGGTTGACTGGAATAATAATGGAATTTCACTCCTATTAAACTGATAATTTGTCCAAACTATTCAGCGGTGGGGAATTGTTAAATATTTGACTCCAACTTGAATCTATTCTAAAGTTATTTGAAATAGAGAATTTTTTTTTTTTGTGAATGTTTTGAGAAATTTCTAAAACTCATTAATTGCCCAGTCATTTGGGGCTGTAGAATACACCGACTGCACCTCTTCAAATGAGTGTCCTGGATATGACAGTAAACAATCTGATGGTGAGGTTCCAGTAATGCAGAGTACCACTTCATTGCCATCACCCCCAGGTCCACTCTGTCCCAGACTGGTAGCACCTGAAAGGGTCCTATTTATGGGTGAAAAAGAAATAAACTTTGTACTTATGCAAAACTGAATTGCTTGAAAGAGAACAGTTTTAACATTTTAACTGCGTACTTATGCTAAACTGTTTCTTTTTTTATATGGAATTGTTTTTGACATTGAAACTGTACTTACGCTAAACTGAATTGTTTGAAATAGAGCTATTTTAACATTTACCAAAAACTATAATTATACTAAATTGAACAGTTTGAATTAGAATTGTTTGACTAAACTGAATAACTTGAAATAGAAATGTTTTTGACAATTAAACTGTGTACTTATGCTAAACTGAATTGTCTGAATATTACTGTTTATTTGTATAAAAATGGATTTGACATTAAATAGCCTACAAAGGTTGATATGCAATTAAACCCAAACAAACATAAAACAAACTAAAACTCATTAAGATTTCATTATCTTATATCTATGACTATTATCTTATTGAAATAGTACCAACATTATTAAGAAAACCGACCATTTTTCTCTTGGTTAAACAATGACAAAGTGTTGCATTTTCCAAATTTAACACTAGTCTATAATGGTACCCTAACTTGAAGATGAACATGGAACTGACGGTGTCCACTTTCGAAATTATTGGAGGTTATCTCAGGACAATTTTAGGTGTAACCTGCTATTTCAGATCAAAATGAGTCTACTGAAGAAGAAATGTTTCTTGATTTTACTGTGAGTGGAGGCGGTTGATATTAGTTCTAACCTCTGTGGTCATTATAAGTACAATAGAAGTTTTCAGAGGTGTAGAACATTGTAGAAGGTGATTCCCCAACCTTATCACACATATCCAGCCAGTAGTGAGTGTATAGGGGATAAATAAATGAATAAATTGAATTAAAAAAGAAAATTATTAAAATTTGCAAAAACTCCCAGAGGCCTCTGACAGGAAAAAGGGGCGACGCATGCGTAAAGGAAAAGGGACATCCTGACAAAAAGGAGGAAGTTCAGTCTCTTTTAACAGTGACCAGCGAAGCGACAACATCTAAATTTCCCGACTGCTAGTGGAAGCCAACGTGGCCGCTCTAAGGCACCACATTGGGCTAATCTTTCACTAGTAGCACCCGTCTTGGTTGCATGCCAAAATACAAAAAAAGGCTACGAAATGGACCTAACGAACTACGAACTAGAACACTGGACTTGGACAAACTCCCAAAAGCGACTAACACGTTGTTAAAGCTTTAAAACAACAAAGGATGACACATATATACCAAGAAACGATTAACGTATTTTTAAACACATTGACTGGGGGATGCAACCATTTAAGTTGTATTCAGAGAAAATTCCCTCACTCATTGAATGGTTGTTGAACCCAAAAAATAATAGAAAATTTTTTTTAAAAGTCTTCGTCTCCTATCTGTTGCTGTCTTCTTTCGTGTAATTCTTTTGGGCCCTCTTGTTCAAGGAGTTACATCAGCAAGGCAATGTGGGGTGAAATAGAATGGAGTCAGATGAAAAACGGTAACACAGCTTGCCCTTGACCTCCGCCTGACACCATAAGTACGTTAGGCAAAGTAAAATATTATCGAAAATGAATCATACTAACAGTAAGCTACTTTCGCAACTACAAAATCATCACTTGTTTGATGTGCTCCTGTCAATCTCTTCATTTAACTCTTTGCAATCGCACAAAGATATTACATCTTTGTGTGATTGCAAATAAGATCAGATATCTCATTAATAAAACATGATTGTTACCGTGCGAATTTAACTGGGTTTTTTTCAGACCTTTTTAGATTCGGTCTCAGGTCCTCCTGAGTTAAGCTTTGTGGCCTTCGTGTTGAAAACATTATAGACCTTTGCTCTATGGTATAGACATTTTCAAAATAGCCCTTGACTGCCTGCGGAGGAATTCCTTATAGCGTAATAGCTAGAGTGCTAGACTGCAGCCTTGAAGTGAGTGAGTTCGAACTCCGGTCGTTCTTTTACGTTTACTTCTGGATTAATAACCTTGGGAAAGGTGTTGAACCCCCTTCTCCCCCACCCAGTTATAGGTTAAATTGTAACCCTGCTGTTCTTCTGCAAGGATGACTTTGGGATTAGAGTGTAACACGACGGCACCATATATAATGAAAGTAACACTTCGCACGTAAATATGAATAAAAGTGCTACCTTTCGAAATCCAACATGAATCGGTGTAACATTTCGCAAAGTACTAAACGGACCCATGTTTTTTCGATACAAAAATTTAGTTTCTGACAGCAACATTTTACAGCTGTCGCAAAACGATAGAAATAGATTGAAAGGTATGAGTAATGTCACTAGAATCCATAAGTTTCCAATAGTGGGAGACGAAACAAAACGCTGACTCCATTTCTTCATCCCGACCAAGCCTCATCACCAAATGGCTGTTCGTTTCATCACTTGACTAGACCCGAAACTGCCAGACGCAAATTCACAGACCAACTCTGACCTCCGACCGATTCTCATCCTATCTGACCGCTAAATCATCCCTGTTTATATATCAGTCTTGTTATCTTATAAAATTAATGTGATAAGAACATGTGTCATTAAAATTTTCAGAATATCACCTGACAAAATGTTGATCTTAATATCCTATCCTCCCCAATTTCAAAATAAATTAATATATCGTCCCAGCTGATTTCAAAACAACCTGTCAATTTCATCTCCTGTCATTCAATGCGACACGTGCGTCTTTGATCTTTGAAAGCGACTTACTCTTCAACTCAATTTATTTTCACTATTTCACAATTTATCACAAAAAATAAAACGATTAACTAATATAATTAATGACCATCCTTTATTATATTACAAAATAACACATGAACTTTGATATGCCATTAAACAAAGAAACCAACCTAACCTTGATAGCCGGCATTCACCCAAAGCATTCAATCTTATCATTGAAATCTTTAAGTTTGGATAACTTTCTTTTGAAGCAATGTCAGATATGATGGCCTGTTAGTGATAAAATCATCAATAACTCTGGACTAATGTAATATTTTGACCTTCGACTGGGCCCAAAAATGCTATTCCAAGGTGATGCACCGGAAGGAAGTGACACATTCTAATGGCCAGTAATCGAAAGAGATCGCATGGGCGGATTAAGGCTGATAATATGGGACAAGGTGAAGGTCCCACTGTGCCACTACAGAGTGATGCACCGGAAGAGAGTGACCTGTGAACTGCGTGACAGTTATTTCCGCTTGATGACGATCACACATGCGATTTCAAAGATCGAGTGGGCGATCGAGGAGGCGTTAAACTATTATTTAACTCAGTTGAGTTCGAGTTCGACGGGGCAGTTTCAGTAGAGTTGGAGTGGAAGATAGACGAGATGTGGTAGGGAAAGCCACATCAGGCGGAAGAGGCCTTTGGGCCCTGATGAATTGGAGTCCAGAGAAGATGCTGATAAGTTGCAGTAAAGAAAGCCAGCACCCAGCAGAGTGGACCCCAAGGCCTCCGGTTGAGCATCTAGAGAACGAGAAAGACACAATGTTGACGATCATAGGAGTGGAGGTCAAAATATTTCAGTTCTGTTCGGTCTCCAGCTCCCTCTCACACGCAAACCGTGAACAACCCTTTCGAACCTTGCAATAAAGTGAGAGGTAAATATTATTAAAGAAGTATTCCTGCGTGCGTCTTTATTATTGTGTCGTAAATGATGATGTAGATGACAATATAACACTAAATGTGTGGTGGACCTGTTGCTATTTGCAAGCAATGTAAACGACGCAGACAAAAGAATATTCACAACAAAGCAATACAAAGAAAAATACATTTATATATCAACAAGTAGATAAAAAGAAAACATTACAAAAAGATATTACGAATGTTCGAATAAAGTTTGTCAAATATTCTTGTGTATGTGTTATTATTTAAGTGTATGCGAGAAGACTAAATATTAAAAGGGTCCTGTAGACTATATATGCATGTTGATATAGTATTTCACACCAAGTACTAAAACACGGGTTGTTTGTCTCTTTCGGGGTTTGACGAAGAGTCTGAGGCTGTATGAGAGTGTAAGGAATGAATACTTTCGGTCGATAGGCAGAACGTGAGAAGAAAGAACTTGCAGACTATCCTATTTACCCAACCCCTCCGCTCAGGCAGGATATGACACAAGGTCAGTTTTTAAGCGGAGTTTAACAGGTTTGAATTCAGAGTTTCCCTTCTCCTAGACTAGTTGCCCCACCAAGGCTGAAGAACCTAGTCTGCCCTACTATTTACCCATAGCTGGAGGGAGAATAATTGGATTCACACCTTTCCCAAGGGTATTAGTGAAATGCAATCAGTCTCGTCCAGGATTTGAACTCGTGTCGCCGTGTTCATTTCCTACGGCGATAACGATTACACCACGGGCACCTCCTATACTTGCAGACTATATACGCGCCTATGTCACGTTTTTTGAGCTACGTGTTGCTAGTGGGGAAAGCAAAGAATGAGAGAAATGAGAGCTGTCCAACCGGGAGTCAGAATATAAGAGAGTGAGTTATCGGAGGTGTAGAGTATATATAGTTAAACGCATCATGTGGTCGACTCCAAACACACCATTTATTTTGCGCAGAACAAAATCAAAGGCGCGGACGTAGTTGGGTGCACAAATCACGTGACTTGACTGACCAACAGGTTCCCGAAACTAATTAGTTTACAGACGTCCACAACCAAACAGGTTAGTCAGGATCCTATTTTCTAGAGGTTTTTGTACCACGTGGTCATCGACGGCCATTTAAAAAATATAGAAATCTAAATCCTATAAATGTTTTTTTCTTAGCTATGAAAGAAAATAAAAAAATACTGAAAAAATATAAAGTAGTGAAAGAAACAAACCTGTGACTTTCATTTCTGAAAGGTAAAGAACGGTACCATGGAGAATTGTGATGTTCAAATATTTTCCGGTTATATCATTGAAGCACACAACATTTTCTTCACAGGTCACATTACAAAACAGTGTGTTGTTAATGTACAAGATGACTTTTGCTGATGAATCTAAAAGTGAATTGAGAAAACGAAAACAATGAAAAAAAAGTAAACAAATTTCCAAGTTTAAAATGAAAAAAAAATCAAAAACAAAAAAAATGTACTTATATAAAGGGCGAAACATAGACGTCCCACATTTTAAACTGTTACTTGTGTGGTCCTAGTGAGGTTAGGCAAATGGTAATGGTAGCTCTATCTACCTAATATCTTACAATAGTTATCATCCCATCAACAGGATGCGATAGAAATACCTTCCACATTTTAAACTGTCATCTACGTAGTGCAAGTGAAGTTAGGCAACTGGTAATGGTAGATCCATCTAGCAAATATCTTACTATTTCTTCTTTCAGCTATGATTAATTATGATCATGGTTTTGACCGGTGCACGCTGAGAATTTACTGTGGACATGTTTTGTTTTTTTTTAAATCTGAATACATAATAGCCACACAAAGCTTTTCGGGTTTATGTACTGTTATGTTGGAATGATGCTGTTCCAGATAGAAAATTGATACTGCTGTCCATTGAAATTTTATGAACCTAAAGCTCATCGATTAAAAGAAAGTCACCTGGAAGACCTTAAAGTGCTTGGACTTTAAAAAATGTCCAGAATGTGAGACAGCTTGTGTAATCTCCCACATATTCTGCCCGTAAACATGCTTCTACTTTTGGATTGTGTAATCACACAAAACTTAGTACGCCGTTACCTTGGTGAAGCTCCCATTCCTATTGACTTACGTTCACTTGCATCACACAGGTGATAGTTTAAAATTTACGAGGTATTTCTGCCACAAGCCGTAAATAGGTGTGCCCCAAAAATAATACACTTTATTTATCGGTGGAAAGCATGCTTAGTATAAAGATTACCATTGTAGAAAAATTATTAATCATCATCATCATCATCATCACATGCATCCTATGCAACCCAATATTCATCATCATCATAATATCAACCCTAAAAAACTCAATATTCATCATCACCATTCACACCCATCCTATACAAACCAATATCGATCAAAATCATCACATCAATCCTATGCAACCCAATATTCATCATCATCATTACACCCATCCTATGCAACCCAATATTCATCATCATCACACCCATCCTATGCAGCCCAATATTCATCATCATCATAATATTCATCATCATCATCATAACATCCATCATATGCAACCCAATATTCATCACCATCATCACACCCAGCCCCTGCAACCTAAAATCTATCATCATTATCATCATACCCATCCTATGCAACCCAATATTCATCATCATCATCACACCCATCCTATTCAACCCAATATTCATCCTCATCATCATCATTAAACTGATCCTATACAACCCAATATATATCATCATCATCAAACCTATCCCATGCAATCCAACATTCATCATCATCATCACAACCATCTTATCCAACACAATATTCATCATAATCATCATATCTATCTTATGCAAGCCCAATATTCATCATCATCATCACACTCATCATATGGAACCCAATATTCATCATCACACCAATCCTATTCAACTTAGTATTCATCATCATCATCACACTCATTCTATGCAACACAATATTCATCATCATCACACCTATCTTATGAAAACCCAATATTAATCATCATCATCACAGTCATCCTATCGAACCCAATATTCATCATCGTTTTCACACCTATCCTATACAACACAATATTTATCATCATCATCTCATCCACCCTATGCAGCCCAATATTCATCAATATATTCACACCCATCATATGCAACCCAATATTCATCATCATCATCATACACTTCCTACGCAACCCAATAGTCATCATCACACCCACATTCCATGCAGCCATATATTCCATGCGATCAATATTCATCATCACACCCATTCTATGCAACCCAAAATTTATCATCATCATCACATCAATTTTATGAAAACCCAATATTCATCATCATCATCATCATACTCATCCTATGCAACCTATTATTCATCATCATCAAAACATGTATCCTATTCAACCCAATATTCATCATCATCATCACACCCATCATTTGCAATCCAATATTCATCATCACACCTATCATCAACAATAAAATATTCATCGTCATCATCATCACATCAATCTTATGCAACCCAATATTCATTATCAAATCAATCCTATCTAACACAATATTCATCATCATCATCACACCCATGCTAAACCACGCAATATTCATCATCATAATAACGCCAATCCCCTGTATCCCAATATTCATCATCATTATCACCACATCCACCTTATGCAGCACAATATTCATCATCATCATCATCATCATCTTCTTCATCACATCCATTGTATACAACCCAACATCGATCATCATCATCACATCAATCCTATGCAACCCAATATTGATTATCATTATCACATCCATTTTATGAAAACCCAATATTCATCATCATCATCACACTCATCCTAAGCAACCCAATATTTATCATCATCATCACACCCATCCCCTGTCACCCAATATTATCATCATCATCACATCCAGCCTATGCAACTCAATATTCATCATCATCATCACACACATCCTATGCAACCCAATATTGATCATCATCGTCATATCTACCCAATGCAACCCAGTATTCATCATCAGCACACCCACCCAATTGACCGAATATTCATTATCATCACATCCATCCTATACAACCCAATATTCATCATCATCATCACACCCATCCTATGCAATGCAATATTTATCATTATCATCACATCCAGCTTATGAAAACCCAATGTTCATCATCATCCTCACACCCATCCTATGCAACCCAATATTCATCATCATCATCATACCTATCCCCTTTCAATCCAATATTAACCATCATCATCACACCCATCATATGCAACCCAATATTTATCATCATCACACCCTTCTTATCCAACCTAATATTCATCATCATCATCATCACCACACCCATTCTATACAACCCAATATTAATCATCATCATCACACCCATTCTATGCAACCAATATTCATCATCTTCATTACATCCAACCTATGCAACACAATATTCATCATCATCACACCTATCCTATGCAACACAATATTCATCATCATCATCATCACACCCATCCTATGCAACACAATATTCATCATCATCATCACACCCATCCTATGCAACACAATATTCATCATCATCATCGCACCCATCCTATGCAACCCAATATTCATTATCATCATCACACTCATTCTATGCAACCCAATATTCATCATCATCACACTCATTCTATGCAACCCAATATTCATCATCATCATCATCATCATCATCACACCCATCCTTTTCAACCCAATATTCATCATCATCCCACCCATCCTATGCAACCCAAAATTCATCATCATCATTACTACCATCCTATGCAACGCAATATTTATCATCAGACCCATCCTATGCAACCCAGTAGTCATCATCATCATCACACCCATCCTATGCAACCCAATAGTCATCATCATCATCATCACACCCATCCTATGTAACCCAATAGTCATCATCATCATCACACCCATCCTATGCAACCCAATATTCACCATCACACTCATCCCCTGCAACCCAATATTCATCACTATCATCACACCCATCCCATGCAGCCCAATTTTTATTATCATCAATCACACCCATCCTATGCAACCCAATATTCATCATCATCATCATCATCACACTCATCCTTCTTAATAAGAAATAATTCAAGAATTAAAAATGTTCTTTTGTATTCATAGTTTACTGGTTCTTTTCTAATATGAATTTTATTAAATTGGTAAATTATTTAGGTTTTGTAATTTGATATGTAATTAATTTATTTAAGGATGAATGTAAATTAAATTTGGTTACAAGAAGTGAATCTAGCAAAAAGTTTGAGAATCCCTGATAATAGATGATGAATGGAGAATTGTTTATATTCATTACTGTTCGAAAAGTATTTATATTGAAGATTAGTGGAATATTTATCTATATTTATTACAACTGGAGAACTAAATTTGCTTCAGGCATTTGAGAATAATTTTAAGAAACATATCACAATGGGCTAAATTGGTTATTTTGTCGACATTTGGACTGAACATTCTTCCATGACCTCTAAATAGTCCAATGTTGGAAAGAATTTAATATTCATTAGGCTTTTGACACACATATTAAAGTGAAAAAAGTCAAACATTTACAGCACAGAGTCAACTGACAATATATAACACACATAATCACTTTCAATATTCAATATAAACCAAAACCAAAAGATAGAGGGCTTTTTATCCTATTTAATGATTATTTCTGATAAGTTGTGATAATGTTTTATAAATGCCTTGAAATTGCATTGATTTTATCTGAGAAATTTCAAGAAAATTTTGACTATGGATGTTTTCCAAATTGCCATGGCAGAACTGAATTAAATTACTTTAAAGATCATTTAGGCCTTTGTTTTAGAATGCATATATGAGTAGTATATTATACCTCAGCATTTTCATGATCTTTCCAGATACACAAAATATTTTGATGTTATTTTTCTATCCAAAACATAGGCATTTTAAGGGTTGCTACCTTAAAATTTGGTTATAAAAAGGTGAAATTTTACTGAAATTTTCATAAAAATATATTGCCAAACCTTTCAGTTCCTGCCAAAAATCAGAAAATTTCTGGAACTCATTGGGTACTTTGTCTTGAATTAGCATATAGCCAAGCTAGAAAGACCTGTTTAAGACTGCACTGGAATATCAATGGTAAATTTACCAGCACAAATTTTACTATTGATTTTTCAATAAAACTGTCAACAGCAAAACTTTTTAACTTTTTTTCTTTTTTTTCAATTTTAACATTGAAGTTTCTCATGTAAGAAATGAAAATACATGCTCTTTTTATTGCTTTAGCCAGCAACAACAGTGATAAAAAGATTAAGTCACCAGACCCTTTCTGTTTAAGAAAAGATTATGTTGCCCCTAACATTTGGCCTTTGAGCTCTGTTGATTTACTCCCTCTTGGACTACTATGCCCTGGGCACCATTAAGAGGAAGACAAAAAAGTATGTTCTCAACACCAATAAACCAGAGATTTCATGGCCAACATGAATAAAAATTACCTGATCACTGCATGTAATGACTTCAGAAGCTATGTCAAGATTATAATCCAGGCTGAGGGGTGTTTTATGGAATAACATTTTGTTATATGTACATAAGAATATATATAGCAAATTCTATAAAAATATATATATATTTTATGGAATATTTGTTTTCTAAAATTAAAATGTTGTTCTCAAATACCTGAGGGAGACGAGTATTTATACTGATAATGATACAAATTTTACTTGATCTGTCATAAGAATAAAAAATTGACTTACTTGGACTAGAGCAATTCATCCTTATGAAATTTATCCTGTATTTGTATTTGAAAGTAATAATCATTGAGTTATTTATCATTTTCTTTTCATCTGAGAACACATTCATCTCTGATGTTATGTTCTTTTTTAGGTAGTAATCATACTGAACTGAAAAAGAGTTGAGAATACAAATCATGTTAAAGATTGAAAAAGTTTTTAAAAAGTTATCTGATAGAACAAAACGAGAATGTAAAAGAAAAAAAAGTAAAACAAAAGAAAAACACTCCAAAAAAACAAACTTTTTATTTTAAAGATTTGAAGAAAACTTGAAAAATGATATCTCATGGTCAGCAACCTGTCCTATATAGGGGCCAATGTCCATGTCTGAAAGTAAAGCAGCTCAAATCTATCACCATAGTAAAAGGAGGCAATGATAAAATGTGCTCACTTAAGGCTGGATTATTATGATATTTCTCCTAGGGACCACAGGCTGGATGAATTGAGGTTGTGGGCTAGTTCCAAGCCTATTAATTGCTAACCCCTACTCTAGTTTATTACTTTTTTAATCAAGCTGAACATTTTTCAGCACCCCATTGTATACTTATAATTTGTTGTCCTGGACTGCAATACTAAAAATGCTACCTGGTATTACTCAGGTAGAGTGAATAACATTGCATAACTGAATAGAAATAAATGTACTCTGTAAAATATTCTAAAATTGAAATTTTTATAATTAAAATGAAACATGAAAAAAAGATCTTCAAAAAGTTGATTTTCTCGGCAAATATTTTTTTTCAGTGAACAATAGTCTCTATAATATATTTTAATCCACAAAGTAATTTAAATCTTTCCAAATTAAAAAAAAAAGAACAAAACAATTTTTCATTTTATAATTCAGATCTGATTTTTCAAAAATATTGAATGATTTAAATTGACTGAGGACTTATGTTTGTAAGGAATAAGAAATATTTCCCACATACAGAAACTTTTCTTTAGAAAATTTAAAAAAAAAAAAGTGTCGACTTAAAAAATATTTCTATAAAGGTTTTTCTCCTAAAATAACGTTTTCCTTATAAAAAAATTTTTTTGTTTTATTTCCCTTGAAATTTAATGATTCAGAGCTGATTTTCAGTAAAATTGTTGGAGGAGATCACTTTTCAAAATTTTAATTTAAATTTTCTCAGGATTTTTTTATATTTGATTCTGAGTGAAAGACAAGGGAGAAATTTATAGTAGTAGGTATGAGTCATTGGCTTGGTTCAGTGGCATATCAACCCTTACAGGTTATTTAATGCCTAAACCCATTTATATATATATATATATATATATATATATATATATATATATATATGAATAAAATGTATGCAATTTATCAGCAAATAGTGTGCAGGTAACATTTTTCAGAGCTCATTTGTTTTCACACAGTTAAATAGTTTAAAGTATTCCTATCAAATACTAATCATTCAATTCAATATCAATCATTTGTTTGCACATAGTTAAATGGTTTTCATCATAATAAATGAATAAACAGTTCTATTTGATGAATAGATTGGAGCCCAACAAATACTAAGAGTGGACATGGGAGTAATGGCAATGAAGAGATATTCCACATTCCCCAAAGCTCTAGTACTGGAGCATCCCAATCAGATGCAGTTAAGTGTCATATCAAGGACACTCATTGGTGGGGGGGTCTTATTACTCTGTAGAGATTCTGAGAATGTAATCAACAGCTCCTGCCAACTGAGCTGCATGTATATATGATCCACAAATTTGCCAAAGCCATGTCTGTAGAAGAGCAGAGGTTTTTTTTTTTATCATTATGGGTTTTCGGACTATTGTCTTCATTTTTATTGTTATTTCCACAATGTTTCGGCCGATATGTACTCCGGCCTTCAAGTGTTTGTCGAACTCTGAAACCTCCATGGAATTTCGAAGTACGTCCTATATTGAATCAACGGGGGTCGCCTGTTCTGATTCTGTTAGCCAATGGAATCAGAATAGGCAACCTCTGTGGACTCAATAGATGACGTAGTGTAAAGTTCCGTGTAGGTTCCCAAGTTCGACAAACACCTGAAGAAGGCCAGAGGACATATCGTCTGAAACGTAGAGGAAAAAACAATAAAGATGAAGACAATAATCCAAAATCCTTAATGATAAAAATCATTGAGCTTCATCTAAAAAATTCAGACAACTAATAAAGAAAGGGTGTACCATTTAACCCACAGTTGGGATGATAAGGGGGTTCATCCCTTTCCCATGCGTATTAGTCTGAAAGTGAAAATAATACCACAACTGGAGCTTAAAAACATTTATTTTGAGGCTGTAATTCACTACTTTAACCATTATACCATGGGCATTCCCAGTTCTTTGCATATGTGAATATACTCAAAGTTAGGCTGATGATATATAAAAATAATCTTCCGATGTTATTGACTTAGAAAAAAATTTCTTGTCTAAAATTCTGAGATGAAGCTTGGTAATTATTATTACTTAGAATATTTGGACTATTGATATCATCTTTATTGTTATACTTACAACATTTCAGCTGATATATCCTTCGGCCTTCTTCAGGTGCTTTATGTCAAACCCAGGAATCCACAAAACATCTCTGGTTGGGGCTGTAGAATACACCAACTGCAACTCTGCAGAGGGGTAAGACCCCCTCCCATGAGTGTCCTGGATATGGCACTAAACAATCTGATGGTGAGGTTCCAATGATGTTGGGGCTTTGGGAAATGCAGAGCACCCCTTCATTGCCATAGCTCCCAGGTCCACCCTGGCCAGGTGTGGTAGCACCTGATAGGGCACTATCTATGGGTTGAATAGAACTAACGGCATACTTATGCTAAACTGAATTGTTTGACTAAACTGAGTAGCTTGAAATAGAAATATTTTTGACAATTATACCATACTTACATTTAAACTGCATACTTATCCTAAACTGAATTGTTTGAAATAGAACTATTTTCATAAACTGTACTTACATTTAAACTGCGTGCTTATGCTAAACTGAATTGTTTGAAATTGAACTGTTTTTGACATTGAAACTGTACTTACGCTAAACTGAATTGTTTAATATAGAACTGTTTTGACATTTGACTGTGTGTAAACAAAATCAGTACTTATATTAAACTGAATTAGCTGAATTAGAACTGTTTGAATAAACTGAATAGCTTGAAATAGAAGTGTTTTTGACAATTAAACTGTGTACTCATGCTAAACTAAATTGTTTAAAATAGGACTGATTATTTGTATAAAAATGGATTTGGCATTAAATAACCTACAAAGGTTGATATGCCATAAAACCCAAACAACCAAACAACCAACACAAAATCTCAAACTAAACCTTTCATTTGAATTTCAGGGTTAGGCAGTTTTAGTTCTACTAACCAAGTATTAAGTTATGATAAGTATTGTTTGTTATTCTTATTTGGTATTGGGATTGAACATGCAACCTTCAGTTGATTTCATTCAGAAGCACTTTCCAACTAAACACCAGGTAAGAATAACAAGGTATAGATAAGAAGAATTTTATAAATTTTTCAGTTATAATACTTACTTTTTTGGCAGAATGGTCCTTTAAACCCTTCATTACATGGTTTTTTAGCTGTATCATTCTTACTAAAAAGACAGCTGGTAAGGTTTTTATAGTGGCATCGATACTGGTTATTTGGTCCATACTGTCTGATGTCTATAGAACATTTATCAGTTACACCTGAAAAATTGCATTTAGGGGGAAAAATAAGATTTTACTTTTAACCTTAGAAAACAATACAATAAAAAGCTTTGATTAATATAATCATTATTAGATTACATAAGAAATTTCTAACTAAATGGCATAAAAGGACCATTATGTTCTTAAAAGAAAAAAGAAATACAGTGAAGTGAAGAGGGGGGCTGCAATTTCTACCTTTTAGAGCACTAAACTATATTACAGCTAACAGGCCGCTAGGAAGAGACCCTTTATTTATTAAAATGAATGTGCATGTTACAGTAAATGCTTGGGAATATCTTAACTTGTACAAAAAGTTCAATGTAAATAAAAATAAAATAGAAAAATTATCTTTTAATGAAATACCCAAGTTATAGGGAAATATTGGTTATGAAAATGGTTCCCCATGGACCATAGATAAGTAATCTATGGATCCCATGTTAAAGATTCTTGCCCTATATACGTGTCAGAGAATTAAATTAATGTCTGTTTGTGAATATTAGATATAATAAATAAAGACAGCATTTCTAAGATGTTAGTTTAGATAAAGTTTCTTCAAAAGTATACCAATAAATCCAGGTCCACATAATGAAAAACAAAAACAAAACAAAACATCTATTTTATCATTTTTCTAACATAATATCCTTCCGAAATTTAGAATATTTATAACATAGATCAAAAATGTATTGAAAATTTCAGGTCAAAATTCAGTTTATGGACTTACTATATGAACTTACATATAATGTAATAAGGAATTTGGTACAAAAATTCTTTTTAGCTTTCTCTCCCTCTTTAAAGGTTGGTCATCAAATAATTGATAGGCTGCCATATGCAAACCTCCCATAAAATTTTGTAATCTTTTTTTCTTTTATTAGAGTTCTGTACAAGTTTTCACTCCAGTTTTAAACTGTGTTTTTTCAGGATATTCTAAATGAAGTGTTATAACTATTCCTTTAAAAATATTCTAGCCAAAAAATGGTCTCTATCTGAAGAAGTTTGAGATGAAATAAAGTTGAAAAAAATATCACACATCTAAATTTGAGTTAAGTGTTTGATTCATCCAAACTTTCCACATATTTCTATCATACTGTCAGATTCACTACTATCAATCATTTCAACATTTAATGTATATATATATATATATATATATATATATATATATACCTTATAATTCCACAGCTGATGTGGTTCGCTTTTTAGCTGAGTGGTATGATATTAAAGTTGGGCGGGTTTCAATCCCAGCTTCAAGCATCCTACATGTCAAACCACACTGAAGAGTTGTGATACAACGAAACAGTCTGTCTATGGATGACCATATATATGCTCCCCCATGGGGTTGAGCACTCTGGCAAAGGAATTTACCACTGCCGCTCACATAATGGAAAGCTCTTCGAACAATCTGAGCCCTCTGGTATCTGGTAAGGTATAAAATGTAAACAAACGAACGCTACTACTTAATACCTTATAATTCCAAGCTGACGTGGTTCACTTGTTGGCTGAGTGGTATGATAGTAAGTCTAACATAAAGTTGGGTGGGTTTTGATCCCAGCTTCAAGCATCCTACATGTCTAGCCACACTGAATAGTTGTAATACAACGAATGAGTCTGTCTGTGGATGACAATACATATATATATATATATATATACTTATATGTATATTTAATATATATTTAGTTTTAACTCTGGCTTCTCTCCCAAGAATGTATACCATCTTGATGCAATCACAACTTCATTGGGCTGGTCATGTTGTCTGCATGAAAGATCACTGTTTCTTGAAGAAACTGCTCTATGGCAAATTGTCTCTGGGCAAGTGCTTCCATGCTGGCCAAAAAAGTGCTTCGAAGAGACAATGAAAGTCTCCATGAAATCTTTCGGTATCACTCTATTACTTTCCTATTTATGTTTCAACTCTACTGAAGATAAACTTTCTACAAAAGGTATATAAATAAATTCAGATCTAAATGATAAAAAAGTAATGTGCATTGGAGTATCTGAACATGTACAAAAAAAAATGAATTTTTAGGAAAAAAAAATTTCATTTATCTAAATTTTAGGAAAATAATGATTATAAAAGTGGCTCCACTATGTATGATAGATAAATAGTATTTAATAAATTTTCACCATTTTTGTTTTAAAAAATCTATATTCATTTCTTGGAATAAAATATGCTTCTTTGTACACATCATGCATTTGTCTCTAAATTTCACATGGTTTGTACTTTTTAGTCACCAGACCTTTGATGGTAGACCTCTATTCAAGTCTGGAACACTTTGGTTTTCTGCCATTTTAAATAGACTCAAAAGAAATATTTTTGCATGATTAAATATTTTTGCTATAAATCAATTGAAAACAATTCAGTGTTTACACTTACGGAAAAAAAATCTGGAAAAAAGTAATTTTGCTTTTTCCAAAAATATTCACTTGTTTTGACCTGCATATACCTCATTTATTTTTTTTATTATTTATACCATATAAAAACATAGTAGGAATATATTCTTAAATTTGAATGAAAACAAAAAACAAAATTGAAAAAAACCCCCAAAAAACAACCAAACAAAAACAAATTTTAAAAAATTCTTTTAAAACAATGAATTCAATATTACATTTAGTTTCATTTGAATGTGGATTTGGTCCATCCCAGAGGGTGTCAGGGTTGATGTCACCTTAAAATAAAAGAAAATATACTTTAACAAAAAAAGAAAAAAATATTCAAATTACTTGTTGGGTTGCTACTCTTTATAAAACTCATGTTTTATTATCATCACATGGGGTAAAATATATACATATAAAAAAAGTACAACTAGAATATTGTATTTTGTATTATTTTCTTCTACATTACTATCACACTACTAAAAGTGTATGAATATTTAAAACTATAATAATACAGTGTATTATATATGGTTACAGTGAAAACTTTTACACCATATGATCTCAATAGAACTATTAATATTTCCAGATACTTAATTAATATGTCATTAGTCTTCTAATATTTTTATTTTTAAGGAGGAAGCCTAGATGTTGGAGTTCTTCCACTATCTGTCCATTTTGACCATATAAAAATGAAGAGAAAATATATTCCTAAATTTTGATAAAAAGAAAAAAAGTAAATTTAATATTACCTTGACATTTCACCAAATTTGAAGGCGCTTTATTCCCGTCACTTCTCTGGCCAACTTCAAATAAAAAGTTAAAATATACTTTAACACAAGAAAATCAAATAACTTCCCAGATTGCTATTCTCTATAAAATTCCTGTATAAATACCTCATTTTAAAAAATATATGCAAAATGTAGAAGTAGAATACTGTGTGCCTTATATTGATAACTTCTTACATTATTTTCTTCTACCTAAAAATCAATTGCAAGCCTCTGAAAATACTGGACCAGTTCATATATTTTGGTAATAGTATCTCATCTAATGAAAGTGATATCAGCATATACATTGGTAAATTGTGGGTTGCCATTAACAAGATATTGACCTCATGGAAATTTGATCTGCTTGATAAAATAAAGCAGGAATTCTTTCAAGCTGTAGCTGTGTTACTACTACTGTATGGTTGCACCACTTGGACTTTAGTAAAATACTTGGAGATAAAGCTTGATGGGAATCACTCAAGGATTCTGCATGCCATTTTAAACAGATTCTAAAAACAGAAGCTGTACAGCCATTTACCTCCCATCTCATATGTATCCAAAAAACATGAACTTGACACACTGAGTGCTACCAGTGTAGTAAGTACAAACTTATAAGAAATGTTTACCTAAGGATTCTTTCACTTGTAGACATTAGTATTGGCTGACCTGCAAAAACTTATATTCATCAACTCTGTGCAAAGACTAGGTGCCGTCTAGAGGACTTACCAAGTGTGATGGCCAATAGAAAGTCAAATGAATCTGTGTTGTTGGCACATCTTGATGATAAACTGATGGAAAAATCCATGAAAAAATATCAACAATGATGATGTGTGTTTTTTTTTGTGCAGCCAGTTGATTTGCAATATTTTGATATGTGCTAGTTTGCAGCATGTATATATGACCATTGGCTTAGTGGGTAGAGTGTTCAACAATGGTTTGGGAGACTCAGGTTTGATCCCAGGTCAAGTCAAACCAAAGACTCAAAAAAATGATACTTGATTCCTCCTTGCTTAACACTCAGCATTATTAGGTGCCCTCCCCAACACCTCGGTGTAGTAGCTATTGAAAAGGGAGCTTAGGGTCGCCCTCAACTATGGTTGCCCACTTTACTTTTACATAACCGGGCCATCAATCTAATGAGTAGGGTGTTTGCGAATGATTTTGGTTTAATCCCAGATTGAGTCATACCAAAAACTCCAAAAATGGTACTTGATACCTTCTTGTTTAACACTAACCATTATAAGGCACGAATCAAATGTAAAGGGGAGCAATACAGGAAATAAAGTATGCCCTCCCCTAAACCTCAGAGTAGTAGCTATTGAAAAGGGAGCCTTTGGGTCGCCCTTGACTACAGTTGTCAATTTTACTTTTATATATGACCAAAATAATTCAAGCCTTGGAAGATACCTGCAGTGGTTGGTAATATAGCAGTAGTTGGTGTGCTGAGACATTGTGCATTGTATCGCTGTGTGTGTGATTATTTGAAAGCAGACCATATGAATGTGCAACATAGTCTAATTCAGGAACTTATGGTTTATGAGTTTGAAATGGATCATAACACTGCAGAAGCAACCAAAAACATTTGTTGTGCAAAAGGTGAAGGTGCAATTGATCATGATTCAGTAAGCAGTGGTTTCAAGAAATTTTGCTCTGGTTATAAGACCCTAGATGATCAGAAAAGGTCAGGTCGGCCTAAAGTCATAGATACTGATGCTGTGCTCCAAGCCATAGAATCAAATTTAATGAGTAACTTTCAGAGAGTATCAGGTGAGCTTGGTTTCTCATAGTCCAATTTGGTTTGTCACCCTCACAAAATGGCAAAAACATCCAGAGCTGCTGAATTGTCCCACATGTTGGCAAAATTTTTGACTTACTCTAGTATTATTTTGGGATAAGATTTGACTGTATCCTCTGCTGAGGGATAAGACCTGCCCTGCTCCCCCCCCCCAAGGATTTTCCTGGGTATGATATTAACTCTATCAAATGGTTAGGTTCCAGTTCTGGAGACTGTAGAATTGCTTCATTGCCATTACTCTTAGGTCCACTCTGACTTGAAACAGGAGTACCTGTAAGTATCTAATCTATGGATCAAACAGGTCTGTTAAAAAGTTTCTTGCATTGGAAAGGAATATTTGGTAACATATAAAGTGCAAAAAAAAAAATAATGGCATTGGAATGGGGAAAATATGAATAGTTATTATTACAATAAAAGATTTTCAAACGAATCAAATTTCAGTATAGAATAACCCATAAGGAGTTGATATACCATTAAATAAATCAACCAAACCAAACTTTTATTATCATTATTCTGATCTTGAGTGATGGTACCTGCTGAGTTACCATCTATCTGTTAAGTGGATCTTTTGGGAAATTATTCGTATTTGATGGGATCATGAGCAAGGAAAAGGAAGAATTTCTAATGAAATGACTATGCAAGAATGTGGGTGTGGACATGCAAGGAATGTAATTCCCTAACCCCTAGAGTTTTTGTGGTGCTGGATAGGTTGGCATGCCGATGAAATCAATCATTCAGCTAAACAATTTATATAAGCAATACAATTGTAAATCCAATGAAGTGGAACCAAGAAAGAAATAGAGAAAACTGCAAAACCAAATATTTAGTGGACCTCAAAAGCATCTTGTTAGAACCTGTGTGACACATTTATTCTCCTCAGATGTTTTTACATCTTTGATGATGTTATCAATACTGACTACACTGAATCCCTGTACACAGGTAAGATGCCTCACCAAAAAAAAAAAAGAGTGTTCTAGTTTTGAGACCAAATTGCATCAAAAAGAGCTCTGAGGAGTGTGATCTTCTATACAGTCAATACTCCAACATCCAATCCAGATTGGTAGTACCTGTCTCTTCCATATAGCCAAGTCTGTTAGGGCTATAGGACTGACTACATCTATGCCGAGGGGTTAGACCCCCACACCATGACAAGTGGTAGCACCTGATAGGGCCCTATCTATGGGTTCAAAAGAACTAACAGCATACTTATGCTAAACTGAATAGTTTGAAATAGAAATGTTTTTGACAATTAAGCCGTACTTACATTTAAACTGTGCGCTTATGCTAAACTGAATTATTTGAAATGGAACTGTTTTTTAACACTGAAACAGTACTTACACTAAACTGATTTTTTTAATATAGAACTGTTTGACATTTAACTGTGTGTAAACAAAATCTGAACTTATACTAAACTGAATTAGCTCTACTTGACTAAACTAAATAGCTTGAAATAGAAATGTTTTTCATAATTAAACTGTACTTACAGTTAAACTCTGTACTTATCCTAAACTGAATTGATTGAAATAGAACGATTTTCATAAAAATGGATTTGGGGTTAAATAACCTTCAAAGGTTGATATGCCATAAAACCCAACCAACCAACTAACCACAACAAGTGTCTTGTTAGGGCTGTAGAATACACTGACTACATCTCTGTAAAGGGTTTAAACCCCTGCACCACAAGTGTCCTGGGTATGACACTAAACAATTGATGGTGAGGCTCCAGTAATGCAGATCTTTGGGGAATGTGGAGTACCCCTTCATTGCCAGTGCTCCCAGGTACACTCTGGCCTGGAGTGGGAGCACCTGATAAGGTCCTATGTATGGGACAAATAGAATTGTTTGATGTTTAAACTGAGTGCAAACAAATGTCTTCTGCTAAATTGAATTGCTTGAAATAGAAATGTGTAGACATGTAAGTGTATGTAAACAAATAACTGATGTTTAATTGAATTATACTTTGAACCCCTTTACTGTGTGCAAGCAAATGAGTAATGTTGAAACTGTAATTTAGCAATACTTGAAACTATTTAACTGTGTGCAAAAAAACTCATATTCATTTTAGAAAGTCATCCACAAAATGTTTACAAATTGTATATATATATATATTTAATATGTATGTATAATTAGAATTTGGCATTAAATAACCCACATAGGTTTATATGCCATCAAACCAAACCAAACCAAACCATAGATGCCACTCTAACAAACTATTAATCTGGCTGAGTGGAAACAATGAAAGAGTACTCCACATTACCCAAACTCCTAAGTTTTTAAGAAACATATATTCAAGAAATGTTTTGTTGTTGGTTGTATGGAAATAATTATATCTGTATGTAAGTAAGTAAGCTGAGGACATAGTATGCTGTGTACTGTTCTATGGTGTAGAGGTTTATTAAGACAAAGTTAGTTTGAGACAAAATTGTTTCTGTCTTTATCAGACAAGGCTGGTGTTGTCTCTAAGGCATTTTTAGGTAAAGAGGATGATACTTTCATGTCCCCTTCATTTATACAGTTTTGCCAAAGTCATGTAGGGTTCATTAGCAGAAATTCTTTGGCAGACAAAGATGGTAAGCTCATACATCTAAACTAAACTCCAGAAGGCAAACATTTTTGCTTAAAGCTATTCTTTCATTACATTAAATGAAAGGTTGAGCATGGCCACTATATAACGCCTAACAATTAATATCTGCTATGAACTCCCTGAGCCTAAAAGACATTGTTAGCAGTGTATTGTAAAACAGTGCTTAGTCTAAAATTGATGATGTATTTTAAAATAGTGTCCATTTTAAAATATCAAGTTTATAGTGTATTGTATAATAGAACTCATCCCAAGACTGGTCTATTTATTCAAAGGGAAAAATGTTTTTCAAACAAACTTTTTTCATTGCTGATCAAAGTACTCAGACAATAACATGAAGCATAAAAATAATTTGCATTTTTTTTTAGTGAGTAGGAGTGCATTTCTGCAAATATTGTCTCAATTATAACTCTTATTACATTAAGTACATTCAGGTTGCTTTTATTTACCTTTCATAATATCTTATCAATTTTCTACTGAGTCATATTTCTAACCAATTTTAAACTATTTCACCAGAAAAAAAAAAAGAAAAAAAAAATTAAGGAAGATACAAAATAATGCTAGAGAAACACACTCCTCCCGCAAAAAAATCCCCTCAAAAAAACATAGGATCAAATACATACGAACAATAACAACAACAAAATACACAAATAAATCATAGCTTTTTGAACAGTAAAATTAGATTGTTATTTTTCAGCACAGAAAAAGATATTTTAATTTGTAATGAAGAAAAAATTATCATATTAGGAAAGAAGATTTCATATTAAACTGAATATCTTTTTCTATCTCTGCCTTCTCGTATAAGCCTATCAGCAAATATCTACTGAAACAGTAACACTATACTAAATATTTTTGATTTCAGTCAGAATAGTAAACTTAGTATAATGAAATTAATATAAAACTCTTACCTGCTTCAGAATAAAAAAACAAAGTAAAAACCAAGAAAAAATTGAAGCAGTACTTCATTCTTGTATTTTAGTCCCAAATAATGAATTGTGCTTTAATAGAAAAATAAAAAAAATTCTTTTTAGTGTCTGCATCCTGGAATATATATAGGGAGTGTCTTTCACTGACATGTTTGGTAGTCAACTTCCAATATCACATGATTTGATGGCTGGGATTTGGGTTACATTATAAGTGGACAATATGGGAGAATACACACTTTATTCAGTTAAAGGATGGTTTTATCTTTGTCTCTATCAACAGGATTAAGAAAAAAGTAGAAATAATCATTTGCATGTATTAAGTTTAACTATTGTTCTAACTGAGCATATTTAAATTTAAAGGATATGTGAAAAAAAAAATGATAAAACTTTCCAAAACATTTTAATGGCTTGATCAAGGCATGAACCAGAAAATTATGTTCATTATGTGACTACTTTTGTGTATAAAGCTGAATAGTTAGAGGAGAGGACAGAAAGTTAAAAGGTTCCTTGACCAAAACTAATCCCAGAAAAATCAAACCATGATTGATTGATTTTAATGGCATATAAATCGATCTGGGGTTATTTCATGCTGGGCTTATCAGGAGATCAGGTTCATTGTACATTCAACTTAACATTTTTTATGTAGTTGTTTCTGTAAACATACAATTCTAATTAGGCCCGGTACTTCATTTTTCATTGTTCGTCTTCTTACAATCAAAATTATTTCCATTTTTTTAACCCAAGTAAATTCTTTTAATTAGATCATATCAGAAGACATAACTCTTTGGCAAGAAAATAAAAATAAAAAATAAAGAATAGCATTGATTTTTATGCGAGTAAAGAAAAAACAAATCACTCCATAAGAAGGACTCACAGCACCCAAAGATTCAGAAATCAATCCTATGAATTAAAGATTTGGGACTATGAATCACCAACCAACAAATAAAAGAACAACTTATACACAAGTACATAATGTAAGTCTTTCAAAATTTTATCCTTATGTCAAAAATAAACAAGTGATTTTTAATGATAATAATAAAGATGACTGTATATTTCTGCAAGAATTAAATGTTAAAATTTCAAATGCTGATTTAGAAGCAAATTCCTCTCCATCTGTCTATTACAAAGACTGATGTAACTAGGTGTTTGTTTTCTGTATATTGGACTGTGTACTAGCCTGGCTTTCAGGGCCTCCCCTTGTGAATTGCTGTGGGTAGGTGATATTAGACTGACTTCATGGTCCCATGGAGCCTTCCTCAAGGCAAGCCCCCTGGGACTTTATAGCTTGGTCACTGAGGAGCCCTTAAAAGAGAATGTCAAGGGGACATACATTTTTGTAATGGTTCTGCATGAGTCTTGATTCATGCGGGGTTCCTCACAATAAAATAATCTTGTGTCAAATTTGCAGCCCATTGGGTGGGGCTGTAAAATACACCAACTGCATCTCTGCAGAGTACCCCTTCATTGCCATCACTTCCAGGTACATTGTGGTCCGGAGTGGCAGGACCTTATAGGGTCCTATCTATGGGTCAAGCAGTTGGACATTTAAATTGAGTGCAAACAAATGACTTCTGTTAAAATAAATTGCTTGAAATAGAACTGTTTGATCAAGTAACTGTATGTAAACAAATGACTAATGTTTAATGGAATTGTTAGTGATACATAGCTATACTTGGAATAGGCGCCTCTGGTGGTGTAATGGTTAGCAAGCTCGGATAGCAAACCTACACGAATGAGTTTGAGTCTCATTGGGTGCCCCTTTCATATGGCTTTGTGTTACATCTAAGCAAAAAGCTTAGTAAATTAACATAGCTATACTTGGAATCATATACCTGTATTGATATATGCTAAACTAAATTGTTTGAAATAGAACTGTTTGATCATTTAACTGTGAGTAAACAAATGACTAATGTTTAATGGAATTGTTAGTTATACATAGCGATACTTTGAATCATAACTATATTGATTTATGCTAAACTAAATTGTTTGAAATAGAACTGTTTAATCATCTAACTGTGTAAACAAATGACTTAAATTGTTAGTGATACATCGCTAATTTTTTAACCATTTAACTGTATGAAAATCAATGAGTAATATTGAATAAAATAAATAGTGTTAAATAGCAATACTTGAAACTATTTAACTGTGTGCAAAAGAAATGAGCACAGGCTCATTTAAAAATGTATCATCAAAATGTGTTTACAAATCATATATTTAATATATATGTAAAAACAGGAGTTGGCAGTAAATAACCAACAATGTATGATAAGCCATAAAACCAAACCAAACCAAACCAAATTTGATGGGAAATCAAACAAATCCATTATGCTGGCAAGTTAGGGAATCATATTTATTGCATAATCATATTTATGTTTTTTGTGTACTTATTTGAAAGTTTTTTTTTTTTTTGCATATTAACCTTTTAAATACTAATGATTTGTAAATAGATCTATTTGTCCCATAGATAGGACTCTAACAGGTCCTACACTCCCAGTCAGAGTAAACCTGGGAGTAATGGCAATAAAGGGTTACCCCACACTTTCCAGATCTGAAGCCTTATCATCAGATGTAGTTTAGTTTCATACCCAAGTCTCCACATTTTTTGGGGGGTGGGGAAGGTCTTTCTCTTGTGCAGAGGGTATGGTCAGTGTATTCTGAGACTCATGAAAAACAGGATTAAAATCCGATTCAAAATTTGTGCTTTTTCTGTTTTTTATTTATCTTAGATGAAAAAAAAGATTATGACCAGCATTAATCTGAGGCCAATATTTGCCAATGTCTCCAACCAGACAAGGCTTGACACAAGGTCAAAAGCCCGAAGGCCGATTAAAATGGGGATTGAGGGGAGGGGAGGTCGGGAACGAGCCGAGACCCGAACCCGGCTGGTCTATGTTGCTCATCGGCTCACGTGGTGCAATGTGAGCCTGATGAGCCAGGTAGTTTCATGAACCCACCGGGGTGCTCTTTAAAAAAAAGCGTGATTAATGTGAGGCCTGCTTGAGCTGCCGAAAAGGTTTGTTGACATCAAGCAGTAACTAGGTCATACTAGGCGTAAATTTCGTCTATTAAAAATAGACGTAGAAGTAGTCCTTCTTTAGCCTGAGATAGGGTACAGAAGATAATCCACTCTATTTTAATATAGTTACTTTTGGAAGACGAAACCTATTAATGTTGTAAATGTCATTTATTTCCTTTCCTTAACTGTAACAGCAGGTCAGGGCCATATAAGGCTTCATCATTTCCGGTCGTAGCCGGATGTAATGTTTTTAGGGATGGGAGTTATTCGATCTGTTTATGTTTGTGAACAGGTCGCGACACATTATTACTTCTAAAAAAAAAAAGAAAAAAAAAAGCGGTTTTCGGTCACGTCTCGTCAGAGATCTCTGCGACAAAAGCAAGCAAGGTAGAAGAATAAGTATAAGGTAGTTGACAACCAGGCAAAGAAAAGAAAAATACGCAAAAGAGAAAAACCATTTACCCTGAAGGAATGGTAAGGTTTTCTTTGTTTTTCTTGAACTTGTTCGGGTTTAGTTGCTGTGTAATCAGTATTATCGTTTAATTAAAAAAATTTCGATGAAAATAAGAGAATATATAATGAGACCGTAGAAAAAAGTGGATTCCAACGGAGACTAGAATACCAGGACCACATGATAAATAATAAAAGTTATTGGACACTGCAACACCAACAAGAGTAGTTATGGTGATTGTAATTATAGACTTTGAGATAGTGACAATAATATTAATTCTTATAGAAAAAGCACTTAGGTATAGGGAAAGAAAGGTAATCTGGTTAAAAAAAACTCTTTCTTTTAACATTCTCATATTAATATAGGTAAGTACTTCCTCAAGTTAAAAATTAGTGACTCTTGCACAAATAATACATCTAAAATAATTTATAATCATAGGAAAAATTTTATAGACAAATCACTATTAGATAATCAGCGGACAAATGAATTACGTTGTAATTGTAGAAATAAAGAAGATTGTCTCATGGGAGGAATGTGTAATTCTGAGAAAGTGATCTACCAAGCAAATACTTTCCCCATGGAAAATAAGGAAGTGATGGTTTATATTGGGATATCAGCTGGAAATTGGAAACAGAAGTTCTACAATCATTGGCACTCTTTTTCCAACCCTTTACTTAGAAACTAAACATCTCTATCAAGGTGGTTTTGAAGTTCGAGAAATAGAGGCCTAACTCCACAAATTAAGTGGAGATTTATTAAGAAATCTTCTACTTCTGAAAGTTTCAACAGTAAATGTAACCTTTGCCTCGAGAAAAAATTAGCATTATTAGATATTATTTACTAGCCAACTATTAAATAAACATAATAAGCTTTTAAATGCCGGCATAAAAATAGATTTAAACTCATATGATAAAGGTTAATAATAGAAAAATTGAAAAGCATAACAATAGTAAAAAAAATGTTATGGTACCAGTATTACTATTGGTATTGTTGGTAATGGGATATCGGTAAAAACAATAATAATGATAATAATTGTAAAGTTGACGACTGTAGTCGAGGGGGGCCCGAATGTTCCCTTTTGAATAGCTACAACACCAACGTGTAGGGAAGGGCGCTACTCCTTTCCCTGGATTGCTCCACTTTACCATTGATACGTATTTCATAATACTGAGTGTTGAGCAAGGAGGCATCAAGTACAATTTTTGAGTCTTTGGTATGACTCTCCCGGGCCTTTGGCGAACACTCTAACCGCTCGGGCAATAGATCGGTAAGTTTGGACAGATTTCGGTCCCGGCTTGAAGCGTCTCGCGTGTCTAGCCACATTGGGGAGTTTTGATGAGAATAATAATGATTATAATAAATTGGCAATAATTCTTATAGTATCAAAAATTCTTTTATTATTCAAGATATAATTATCAGTGATTAATAATCATTAATGACATTAATGAATTTAAAGGCAGTTCGAATAGCATTATTCCGAACAAAAATATATAAACAAAAACTAAATTTCAATCTTAAATTGAAATCCGATAAAACCCTACAGAATTTTTTTAAAGTTTAATATTCGTAATAGTATTAGTCCCCACGTTTTCCTTAATAAAGAAATAGATAATTAATTTGATGTTTTTTTTTCTTGAAATAAAATAGATCAACTCATTAAAAGGATATCCAGCGAATGAAGGTCATGTGAAGCTCGCTAAGATATTTTTGTTGATGCATAAGGATACATGACACAGACATTACATCCGGTTTTGACACCAACTTCTGGCCCATATCCTTTTCTTCTCCACCTGTTTATTTATCAATACAGTTTCATTCTTTAAAAAAAACAAAACAAGTAAGAATCCATTGAAAGAATATCGTTACAATTTTTCTCTCCATTATATGTGATGTCTATATGAAGAGGATGGTTGCTCATATGGAATGACCAGCTAAAATAAATCTATCATAGCCAAATGACGGTTTGTTGAGTTTTTCTTCCAATCATATGAATTTGCTGTAAATGAAATTTATAAACTTATATATTACTCATCATACATTGAGCACTCCTGGAGATTTATAAGAATCCTCTGAAATATTCTCAATTTGAATCATTTACAACTCATTTTCTCTCTCTCTCTCTCTCTCTCTCTATATATATATATATATATTAGTTTTTATATATATTTAATAGTATGGAAGCTCGTCTGCGACCTCAGGTTTCATGAGGTTTTATAAACGACAATCATCAGGCACTCCTTAATTATCTTTCGTTCTTTGCCTGATGATTGTCGTTTATAAAACGTCATGAAACCTGAGGTCCCAAACAAGTTTCCATATTATTAAATATATATAAAAACTAATATGTATTGAGCTCTCTCCAAATTATATCACATTTAGTTTGCCACAAACCCACGAAGTGAGATAGTGACAACCATCACAGTTACTAGATAGATAGATAGATAAGTATAAAGACTTTGTTCATAGAAATTCCTAAGTTTTGCTTAGTCTGGTACATAGGTTTCAGTTTGTTTATTGTACCAACTGTTTAAAAAACGATCAGCCATGTACTGAACTGGTTAATTGCTGTTTGACTATGATAATTTCGTGAGAATTAATCCTTTGTTTATTGCCACATAAAATGATTGGCAAAAACGCATGCTGGAATAATTAATCTGGTATTTCTAGCAGCTTGCCAAATTAATGAAGACAAAAATGGTCGGCATCAATGAACGTAATCCAAATAAAGTCATTATCAAATTTGCAACATTATCATTGTCTAGATAAGAAGCCAAAAGGCCACAGTATCTGAACATTATCATTAAAGCGTGCTGACACATGGATTACTTTGACTCTCTCTCTCATCATCCATACATCCCTACCGGACATCACTCTTGGTAATTTCTCTAGACCTGTGCTTCTCAAACTATCCTAAATGGTATGCCGGAAGGATATTTTTTCTAATGGTTCACATACCTGTATTTATGCCATCTTATTATTTATGATCTTTGAAAATATTGCTTGAAAATCCTTAGTAATGTTAATTTATATCGGAAAAATATGAAAATGTAATGAATATAATAAAAGTCGACACAATTTTTTACATTACATGTTATATATATTATGATGATATGGATTTCGAAACTTGCAACGTACCAACAGTCAATAACTTGTGTACCAGTACGTGGACAACTGCTTTGAGTAGTGCTGCTCTAGACGGTATTCAGTATCCACACAGAGCTGATGGTGATAAATCTTTGCAGGTCGGCCAACACTGGTGTGTCCATGTGTAGGAATTCGTTGAAAAACGTTGATTAAGAGTTTGTTCCTGCTTCACCAGCAGTATCCAGTGTGTCTTGTTCGTCTTGGGTGGTTTGCGAGATGGAAGGTCAGTGACGGTACAGTTTTTTCTTGGTTTGTTAGTTGGGTTTTATGGCATATCAACTCTTGTAGGTAATTAAATGTAAAATCCTGTTTATATATATATATATATATATATATATATATATATATATATATATATATAATTTGCAAACGAGTAGTTTGTCGGTAACATTTTAAAGAATGTTAGAGCTCATTTGTTTGCACACAGTTAAATGGTTTCAACTATTGCTTTCTAACACTAGCAGTTTTATTTACTCTCAGTTATGTAACACTAACAATTCAGTTTAATATCAGTCATTTGTTTGCACCCAGTTAAACAGTTCTATTTGACCCATGGTTAGGACCCTAATAGGTACTACCACGCCCGTTTGGTTTGGTTTGATGGCATGACAACCCTTGTAGGTTGTTTTAATGCCTCAGTCTGTTGTATAATATACTACGCATATACAAATATACACGGGAACCTAATCAACTGTAATGACGACTTTAACAAACGAACGAACACACTTCTTTATAAAAATATATCTCTCACACTTTATTCTCGAAAGGGTGATGTTTGTGAGAGATGAGTTGGAGACAGATACAGACTGCTATATTGACCCAAGTTCTTCTCTCGGCCGTAGCAGTGCTGCGACCTGCCGATAAACCGAAACATATTAAGTTACACGCCCGCTTTAGGACAATTATATCCGAGTACGACCGGAACTGACTAAGCCCTTTTTCTTTCTAACGACCTTGACATCTCGTTATAGCTAAAAGAAAAAGATGAATTAAAATTAATAACATTTACAAAACACTTCGGCCAAAAATTACCTGATAAGACTTGAACTAATAGTCGTCGCCAGCCTATAGCAGGTTAGAAAAATACTTTATGGCTACACTCATTTTTTATCAAAGAATTTTATATTCACGCGACCCGGCTTTTAGCTTTTTGCGAGGCCCCGGGGCCTGTTCTGGACTTCGGTCCGGAGCGTGGCCCTGGAAAAGGAACAATGGCAGACTTGGGGCCTTTAATTAGGCACCTAGTTTCGACTAGGCTACCTTCGGGTGGGCGAGCTGCATTTTTGTCTCCTTTGTCCCCCATGCACGGCACTAGACCAAGCGTCTAGTTTAAGCCGTTAACTGGCATACGTGCCCGGACCCACATTTGGGTTCGTGAAACTGCTTGCCTCATCAGGCTCACATTGCACTAAGTGAGCCGATGAGCAGCACAGACAAGCAGGGTTCGAGTCTCGGCTCGTTCCCGACCTTCCCCTCCCCTTTATCCCCACTTTAATCGGCCTTCGGGTTTTTGACCTTGTGTCAAGCCGTGTCTGGTAGGAGGCAGCGACAAATACTCGGCACGCTCTTAGCGAAGCTCTTTAAGGAGGAATCCCGCATTCTGTGCAGTCGCATTCACCTTAACTTCCGACGTTGATCCCACTTCTCGTGGTAGATCTGCCTTTCACCCACCTACATAGGTATGCACAAAGGTCCTTTTTAGGACCATAAGAGGTCTCTGTCTGCGGGTCAGAGCATCTCTGGCGGTCAGTAATGATCAGTTGAAGTAGACGGCCAGGCGGCAAACACGAAGACGGATTCTAAGACCAACCGGTCTTAACTCTCACTCGGTTCCGATAGTCCGATAAGCTGCGCAGCGCTAATGGCACGGTCCAGCCTTTAGCTACTCCTTCGCTATCTGCGCAGCGCTAAGATAACGCCCATCTTAGCCTCGGCCTTCTGGCCTGTCCGCTCGTCCGCACGGCTTTGACCCGACAAAGCCTTCGCTCCTGTCCGCTCGTCCGCACGGCTTTGACACGACAAAGCCTTCGTTCCCGTCCGATCGTCCGCACGGCTTTGACCCGACAAAGCCTTCGCTCTTGTCCGCTCGCCCGCACGGCTTTGACCCGACAAAGCCTTCGTTCCCGTCCGATCGTCCGCACGGCTTTGACCCAAAAAGCCTTCGCTCTTGTCCGCTCCCCCGCACGGCTTTGACCCGACAAAGCCTTCGCTCTTGTCCGCTCGCCCGCACGGCTTTGACCCGACAAAGCCTTCGTTCCCGTCCGCTCGCCCGCACGGCTTTGACCCGACAAAGCCTTCGTTCCCGTCCGCACAGCTTTGACCCGACAAAGCCTTCGTACTAGTCCGCTCGTCCGCACGGCTTTTGATACGACAAAGCCTTCGCTCTCGTCCGATACGTCCGCACGGCTAGGGGGCCCAGCAAGGCCCTAGCATTTCCTCGACCTCGACGTTCTTGCAAGGTACAACGCAGTCCACGTAACGACTCGCTGTTACAGACTGTTCTACCACTGCAACACCTGACTCACGTACGACCTGCCGTACGAGCCAGCAACCGGATCGATATACCCTTGGTTAACCACAACATACCGTCATAACCGGGGATATCGATCTACCAACCTCGACCGACCTCAGCTGCCCGCGACGACTGTCCAGCTGAACTCAACGACTCGACCGACCTCAGCTTACCAGCATCAAATATCCAGCTGTATCTCTACGACTCGACCTACGCCAGCGACCCTCGTCGAACACTCAGCTGCGAACATCTACAACGCGACTACACCAGCTAACGACATAACCCATCCTAGCTGAAGACTACATACAACCGCCACGGACATTTACATACACGCTTGTAAATACGACAAATGAATTGTCATTTGTTATAACCATTATCTCACCTTTGTTCCTTCATATTGCTTTGGCTGTTCTCATTCACATAAATTCATTTGTTGGGTCGACATACTTATCGGCTCCGCAACAGCAGCGCTTCTTCCTCATCTTGGCTGCGTTGCTCGACTGTGGGTCACTATGGGCCCAAAGCCCTCAATCTGCAGCTGGTTCTCACTTCGGTATCCTGTCTCCAACTGACTCGAACCGCCTGGGACCTGGTTATATTATTTTTTTAACGTACACCTGCTTCTGCTGTTCTCCCGCTTATTTTCACAGGTGCATCTCTTGATTGACGGCTCGTTCGAGGGTCAATATATAACAATCATCCCATTCTTTTTTTTTTCAAAATTCCACATGTGGACATTTTCTTCACGTCCCTCTCCATCCCCCCTCACATACACATATTACAAATAATGCTCAAGGACAACAACAGCAAAAATACAAAAAGAAATTACTTGAACAACAGCAAAATACAAAAATCTTAATTAGAAGGTGATCGAGAGAAGTGACGGGTTGATGCAGACCCATTCAATAAAACACCTGTACCCATTAGAATTATCTCTGACCCACGACTACCATTCTCTCACACCTGAACTGGAGAAAAGAGAAAGAAAATCATCCAAAATATACTTTTAAGGCAATTCTCGCAAAAGATAGCTCTAACACGACTGTATCATGTAATCCAACCTTTTTGCACCCGAAAGAACAGTTAGCCTGAAAGACACAAAGAGATACCCTGATGACCCGTATTTATATTTTTAAGTATGATGAAAACCTACTAAATTTTTTAAACTTCAAAATCCCAAGTGTATAAGATTGATGGTTAACATCTTTCAAGCAAAAAAGAAAGATTAGATAATTCATAAAAATAATTCCGTATTCTACCAAGAACATATTGTTGAAAACTTGGAAGCTATGCATATACCTGCAAACTTTCATTTGAAAAGAAAAAGAAATCAAAGAGAAAGCATAAATAAATTGATTTGTAGCGATTACAAAAAAGAAGACAAAATAAACATTGATAACTTTAAAGGAAAGGATCTAACAAGGAACGACGTTCTAGAAAAAAACAACTAATTTCATTAAAAAAAAGACATTTCAATAGGTAACATAGTACACCAAAATTCTGATTATAAATGTTCTTTGATGCTCATTGTAAATTCCATATGGATTTAGTTGGTTTCTAAGAGAAAATATCTCTAAATTCTCATACTAATTCTAATCCTCTGATTTGGTAAACTTTCGTATTTGTCAGTTTTCTGACTTTAAGAAAATACAGAGCCAATGAACATTTGAGGTAAAAAAAAAAGATAAACTCTAGGTGAATAATCTCAAGATTCAGGTACCATTAAACATAACACCATCAATTCTTCATGGAGTTCTCCTCAGTCAGAACTATATTGAAATTTATCAGACGCACATGGAATGGTCAAAGAGAGAAAACCAAGGCACTAACAGAGGTCATGTCAGGTCCCTCAGGCACACTCAAAATAAGCAGCCGAATTCCTCAATTCGGCCTCTTTTATCTCAACCGACGCTGCGTTCAGCATCCAGCTATGGTTTTCTGATCAAGTCAACATAAAAACGAATTATGTATCTTATTCACCATACTATTTCCGTACAGGAACAAATGACTGTGTGACTTGAGGTCAGAGGAGTGTGTGACTGGATAGCCGCTTCGGACTATTATGTTGGGTGCGGGCTAATCGGAGAGTGGGAATATGTGGGAATTTGTCTGATTAAATAAATGGGAATTATTCCAAGTTGTAATCGTGTCAGTCCTACTGTATAGTTGCATCACTTGAATTTTAACGAAGAGCCCGGAGCAAAAGGTAGATGGAAATTACACAAGGATCTATGTGCTGTTTTAAACAAATCCTAGAAGCAGCACCCCGTAAAACAGCAGCTGTACAGTGACTTAGTTAGATGGTTAGTGAGGTGGGAGGAAACATTGATGTTCTCCAATAGATTCCTACATATGAACACACGAGAGTTGGCTGACTAGCGGACACCAGGTATCATCTAGGACAGAGAGAGAGACAGAGAGAGAGAGAGAGAGAGAGAGAGAGAGAGAGAGATCTGTGTTATCGGCACAACTTGATACTTTTTAATGATGAAAACGAAATATTTCTACAAGACACAGCAAAAATATTCAAAGCAAAGACTTATTTGCAAGTTTCAATTTTCGGATTGCCAAGTCGGCTGGGTCTATTGAATACACCGACTGATTCTCTGCCGAAGGGTAAGACCCCTCCCTAACGAATGTCCAAAATATGACACTAAACAATCTGATTGTGAGATTCCAGTAATGCAGCAGCTTTGGGGAATGTGGAGTATCCCTTCATTGCCATAGCTCCCAGGTCTACTCTGACCCGTAGTGGTAGCATCTGATTGAGTTCTATTCATGGGTCAAACAGGAATAAACTGAGTTCATTGAGAGGGGACTGTTTTTGTATTAAAACTGCGAATTTATGCTAAACCGAATTACTTAAAATAGAACTATTTTGACATTTAAATTACGTACTTATGCTAAACTGAATTATTTGAAATAAAACTGTTTTTACATTTAACTGTGTATTGCCCAGCTAGCCGGGGCTATAGATTTCCCCGACTGCTTTTCTGGAGAGGGGTAAAACTGATAGGGTTTTATCTATGGGTCGAATAAAACTAAACTGTATTTATGCTAAACTGAATTGTTCGAAATAGAACTGTTTTGACATTTAACTGAGTGTAAACAAAAACTATACTTATACTAAACTGAACTGTTTGACTAAACTGAATAGCTTAAAATAGAAATGTTTTTAACAATTAGACTGTGTCCTTATGCTAAACTGAATTATTTGAAATAAAACTATTCATTTGTATAAAAATGGATTTGGCATTAAATAACCTACAAAGATAGATATCCAAAAAAACAAAAACAAAAAAAAACAAACAAACAATTTTCGAATGAGTATATCCTGGTGTATCCAGGATTTAGTTCAACCCGAATTTCCTGTTCTCTCTTTCCAATTTTTAACATCTTTGCATATTGGGAAAATCCCAACACAATTCAATCAATAAAATACATCTGGATGACTTGCAATGATCTACAGTATATTCTGCTTACATAACTCGGATGCTACGTTATATTCTTCAGTTGATCAAGCTGGAGAGAGAAATTATGGCAATAATGTACCAGCAGTCCCGTGTTTTGTTATGGTACTCAGACAGAGACAGAGACAGACAGAGAGATGGAGATGAATATCGATGAGGCTTTGTGCGGGACTGTACACTTCTGAAAGTATAGTATTGATTCGGCTCCTAAAGAGGCGAAAATTTGACACAAAGTCGGTTCAATGCGAGGGTGCTTCTCAGGTAGCGAACCTATCCCGCTTGGTGGGTGCAAAAATTGCTTAGTTCTATGGGCACACCTTTTGGAGAATGCCACAGAGGCCAGGTTATAAGCCCAGGTATAACTTATTCTAGGCGATTGATTTATTTTATCAGCATGTTAACCCATCTGGAGTTATTTTATACGTAGAGGTTATTGAATTGCGTTCATTCTACGTTTATATTTATATTTTTGTGTAGTTTTTTGCACTCGGTGATATGATATGAATATTTAGTTTAGTTTCTTTGTTTAATGGTTTATCGACCTCCGTGGGTTACTTAATGCCAAAGCCATCCTAGAAGAAGAACAGCAGTGATGCTATTTAACCGATAGCAGGGGTAATAAGGTGGTTTATACATTTCCCAAAGGTATTTGTCCGTAAGTGAGCGTAATAGACCGACTGGAATTCGAACTCACTTACTTCTTGGCTGCAGCCCGTCACTTTTGCCATAACGTAATGTTGTTTGATATCAAGTACTCCTGTCTAATACAAATAATTTTTTTTTTAATGGCATACCAACTCTTATGGGTTAATTAATGCTGAAATCTAACTCATTTGTAGATGTCTTATAATTATAACCATTTATATTATCGTAGTCAATAGGCTACTCATAAACCAAACCAAACCAAACAAACCCCATTTCCAAGAAGGGATGAGTCACTGATGTCGTCAGCCAATAGTATTTAGGAACGAGTCGTTAAGGAACCAAATCGATCCGCACAGGACGTCTTTTTAAAATATTAAATTCAGCCTGTCTTTCTAAGGACTGTCCTCAACTAATGGACAAAATAGGTACTAGTATAAAAAAACATCGTCGAAGTCGAATGAAGTTTCTCAATATTATTCAGTAATAATAAGCAAACTAATTCTACTTAGACTAGTAGCACACAATAGATATAAAAGCAGCAGTATCAAACTGGGTTGAGTCAGTTTTCTGGACTACCTTCGGGTAGGTAAGCTTCACCATTGACACCTTTGGCCCCCATGTATAACACTGGACCTTGCTATCCAGTTTAAGCTATAACCAGGCATATGTGCCTGGACCCAGATTTGGGTCCAAGACCAGCTTGGCTCATCAGGCTCACATTGCACTATGTGGGTTGATGAGCGACATAGACCAGCCGGGTTCGAGCCTCGGCTCGTACCTGACCTCCCCTCCCCATATCCCCACTTTAATCGACCTTCGGGTCATTGACTTTGTGTCAAGCCCTGTCTGATGAGAGACAGAGGCAAATATCGTCAATTTTAGCTGGACGTCAGCCATGGTTGTGGGAGAAATCCGATTCTCCTCTGGTCACTCTACGACCGAAACCTAATCAGCAGCTGCCCATGAGACACAGCTCAAGGCTTCCCCTAATGCCGACGTCCTGATTCCAGCCAGCTTAAAAATCCCTTTTTAGAGCAACTCAGAAAGTCTATTCAGACACCTAAGACGGCAGGCACGACTACCAGCTTCTCAATCTAACAGCCTTTTCAGAGCTAATTCTGAAAGTCTAATCTAATACCCTCTGAGACAGTACCAGCAGCTACCAGTCCTGCACAAGCGACCACCTTCCTGCATCAGCAGATACCAGTCCTGCACTAGCGAACACCAATCCAACGACTACCAGTCTTGTACCACCGATCCAGACCTGCACTAGCGACTAGATCCTGCGCTAGCAATCACCATCTTGCCGTGGCGACTGTTCGCCGTACGCTATTCCGATTTACGATTCATCATAATAAAATTTAGCCTTTCGAAGCAACACCCTTGTTTTGTCATTCTTGTCTAGTTTGTTGTCAATCACTAATATTTCAAAAGTTTGCGGAGACCGGTATATTTATCGGCCTTCGCAACAATATTTGGTTTGTTTAACGGCATATCAACTCGTTTTGGGTTATTCAATGCTGAAATTTGATTCATTTGTAAATATTAGATTGTAATGATCATTACATTTTCCATGTTCCATTGCAATTTTAAAAAAGGTTCATAATTTTTTTGCACTTATATCATATCAAGTATTCCTATCTAATACAAATAAATTGTACAATTTGAAGAATTCCGATTTCCTACTAATGATTTATACACAAGTATATGGATTCAAATAAATATTTCTACTTAATAATGTTTGTTCGTTTGTTGTTTACTGGCATTATCCTTCTAGAAGGACTATCTAACCCATAGTTGGGAGGATAAGGGGGTTCATACCTTTCCAAAGGGTATCAGTCCGAAATTGAATGTAATAGCTCGACTGAAGTTCGAACTAGCTTACTACGATTCCACAGTCCAGGGCTTTAACCATTACACTATTATACCCCCACTCAATAATAATTTGTTTACAGTTATAGGATTTCAAGTAACTAATGAGAATCCTAATCGACTCCCTCCCCAAAAAAAACAATTGTTTCAAGTAACTATTCTTTATCCAAATAATTAACACACAGCTATATACTATCAAATATTCATATTCAATAAAAGTGATCATAAGTTGTAAAGTTTCAAGTATTCCTTTTTTTAATACTATTAATTTTCAAAGTGATCTGTTTGAGCCAAGGATTGGCCTATAAAAGCTATTACCACTCCGGATCAGATTCGATCTGAGAATGATAATAATGAAGGGGTACCACACTCTCTCCAGAGTTCGAGAATTAGAGACTTATCATCAGATCCTGTTAAATATCATATCTAGGTCAACCTGTGGAGGATAGTGTACGCGTATTCGAAGCCTAGCCGACAGAGCGCTCAAATACATTTGTATTGAAACCCAAGCTTTTAGGTGTAGAAATAAAATGCAGGAAAAAGCAATGTCCGGCTACAGCTGATGACTAATGGAGGACAAAGCCCACTAAAGTCGGACGTTTGACCACTCTAATGTTGATTTCTGTTTTTAAAAGAAAGCTTCAACTCAAACAAATTTTTAAAAGTGTACTTGGTGATGCTGGAAAATTTTCATATAGTATTTTTGTAATATTAATACATTCGTATCAGAAGGCAGATTAGAAAAACTTTCATAAAACATAAGTTATTTACAATTTTACTATTAGAAAAATTTTCAGTGTTTAAAATACGAGAATACACTTTTAAGTTTTTGGAAATAAACGCGGAATTGTGCCATGAAAAAAAAATGTATACTTTTCTATACAATTTTCAATCTATATAAAGAATGAATTATACAAAGTCAAATCGATTTATTTACTTCCACAGATTACTTGTTTTGCCAAAAGAAAAGATCCTGTTGGAGAAATATTATCATCATCTAATTCAAAGTTAATACTTCTTTCTAAAAGCATAATTATTTTTCTTAATATTATAAAGTTCGCATTAGAAAGATCTGACATACATATTGCTTGTATTTGATTCAATTCTAAACAAAAATAAATTATAGAATGTACAAAAATATAAATTAATATTTTTGGATTTAAAAAAAAATGTAGAAATAAAAACTGATTTATTTTTTTCTTCAGGAATGTTTTTTGAATGTAAGATAAACTTCTATTATGGAAGCGATTATTAGTTAAAAATAAAAAAAAAGAAAGAAAAGGAGAAGATGCTTCTGCGCCACATCTAGGACAAATTATATTTTTTTTTATGCTTAATCTTGTTTGATTAGTCAATTAATTGCGTCATCTTGTGTTTTGAAATATGTAGTTAAATAATTGAGTAAGGATATTTTTTTCATGAGCAGTAAATATTTCAGGACAATTCGTTATTCTTTTAAAATCAAAGAAGAGTTAAAGTTTGCATAGTAGGGCGACTCATAGTGTTAGTATAGAATAAGGGTGGACGAGTATCTGGGAGATGTTGGTCGACTTATATGCATAAGCGGCCCAATATTGGTAATGCCTTAAGGGTTTTTTTTTTACTGGGGTACAATCAGAAAAAGACGGCAGCAATAAAACGCGTACGTTGTCACACATGAGTCTTGGAGTTATTTCTACTAAACATGGTGTCAGAAGGACGAACTTGATGATAATCTGAGTGAGTACTACTTTGTTAAAAACATCAAAAGATGATGTCAATCAACCCACCCCAAAGTTTTGACTGGACAGTAAGAAATTTACATAAAGCCTTTAACGAGTGGCTTGAAGAAGTGAATCATTTTTTTGAATTTCAGAAATTTGAAGAGGAGGGTTGAGATAGTGCCACTAAAGTTGCAAATGTTGAAAAGAAAAAAAAGAAGTTTGTTTATTTACTTTTTAGGAAAAAAGGGTCAACAAATATACAAAACCCTAACAATTAAAAATGCAAAAAGAGAAACGATTGAAAATGACGAAAAAAAACTTGAAATGGTTATCGAAGCATTTAAGGACTACTGCAAACCTATGAAAACATTGACTGTAGACAGAGTGGAATTCCTACGGAAAGAACAAAGTAAAGATGAAAGCTTTGAGGACTATTTGTTAAATTTGAAATCGAGTTCTAAAGATTGTGAATGGAATAACGTCACTGAGAACGATATGATAAAATTACAAATAATAAAAGGAATACACGATAAAAAAAAAAAAACGCGCGAAATTCTCCTGAGGGAACCAGATTTAACCCTGACACAGTGTATTGACCGATGCAGAGCTGCAGAACAAAGTAAAATCCAGTCGCAAAAAATTGAAAAATACGAAAAATTAAATGTTGATGACGACACATACGAGAAAGGGTGCGACTGGAAGAAAAAAACAATACGATTGCATTTATTGTCAGAGAAACCATGTAAAAGGAACAAGAAACTGTCCAGCTTATGGTCAGGAATGTTTTAGATGCAAAAGAAAAAAACATTTCGCCATATCAAGAATTTGCAAAGGTAACTAGCGAGCAAAAAGTTAACGAATGTTTTCACGTTGTTGGAGAGACAATTCATAAAGTTCATGCGAATTTAAAATTAAATGGGCATCCCATTAAATTCATGATAGATTCTGGAGCAACTGTAAATGTAATTCCTGCAACATTCGTTAAGGACAACAAAATTGAGCACTTACTAAAAAAAGGTAAGAAACTTGATATTTCAGTATACGGAGGGAAAAAGGTCAGAACCGAAGGAACAATGAGGGTAGAACTTATCAACCCTGTCAACAGAAGAAAAGTGACAGCCTCAGTCATGGTTGTGAATGAGAAGGTTCAACCAATTTTAAGCTGTAGTCTTTGCCAAAAGCTAAATTTAATACGGTTCAACCTAGATCAGTTTGACTCGACAGTTTCAGCTGTAGAATGCGATGACCTCAAAGAACAAGCCCTGAAAGACATCAGAAAACTAGACATTGATGATTCCATCAAAGGGATTTTACTAGAATTCCCAGACGTTTTTGAAGAGAGAGTTGATGAATTTGAAGGCGAACTAACACTTCAAACAGAGCCAGGCACACTTCCTATACAACAACCCATAAGAGGTGTCCCATTTGCACTGGAAAAACAATTTAAACAAGAACTAGAAAAAATGATGAGGGACAATATAATTGAGAAAATGGAAGGACCTAGCTCATTGCTCAACAGCTATGTGATTGAAAGAAAACACAGTGGAAAACTTCGGATATGTTTAGACCCCAAACCATTAAACAAGGCACTGATCAACAACTACCACTGCCAGGTACCAAGCTTGGAATCCATCACAAACAGGTTTGCAAATAAAAACGCAATAAAATTTAGTAAATTGGACGTAAGAAGTGGATACTGGCATTGCAAGTTGAACGACAAGGCAAGAGAACTGACCGCCTTCGGAACGCCTCAGGGCAATTATCGATACAAAAGATAACCCATGGATATCACACCAGCCAGCAAGGCATTCCAAACAAAAATGATCGAACAATTTCAAGGGATAAACGGAGTTAGCATTATTCAAGATGACTGTCTGGTTGAAGGATTTGGAAACAACTCAGACCAAGCCATCAATAACCACAACCAGAACTTGCGAGCATATTTGCAGAGATGCAGAGAAAGAAATATAAAAATTAACCTCGACAAATGCAAATTCCTCACAGAGGAAGTCACTTACATGGGTCCTACACTGACTAACACAGGCTTGAAGCCTGATGAAGAAAAAATTCGGGCAATCATAGAGTTCCCAGCACATTGCGATTTGCATAATCTAAGACGCTTCATAGGAATGGTTAAATACCTCTCGAAATTTGATCACACACTGACGAGAAAATGTGAACCTCTAAACAGGCTAACGCGGAAGGACCAGATTTTCCAATGGGCGGAGGTACAACAAAGAGCATCCGAAGACATAAAGAAAGCTATAGCAAACACACCTATCTTGGCTTACTATGACTTAGAAAAGCCAGTCACGATACAGACTGACATATCTGATGTAGGTGTGGGAGCTGTCCTCCTACAGAATGGAAAACCAGTATCATACGCATCAAGGGTGTGGAACGACTATGAAAAGAACTACGCACCAATTGAAAAAGAGATGAGAGCCGTTGTGTTTGAGCAACACAAGTTTAGTGACTATTGTTACGGAAGATATGTAACAATAGAGTCGGACCACAAACCATTAGAAGCAATCAGCAACAAGCCTCTAAGCGAAGTACTAAAAAGACTGTTAAGAATGGTGCTTTCAATACAAAAGTTTGACAACAAAATAACATACAAAAAGGGCAGTGACAATAATTGCTGATGCTCTTTCGCGAGCCCCAGTAGAGGATGACAATTTCCAGTTTAATTTCAGTGAAGTGAATCTATTAGAATTTCTTGCTGTAAGTGAACAGACCAGAGACAGGCTAGTCAGTGCCACCAAAGAAGATAAGGATCTACAGAAGCTCATAAAACTAATTAAACAAGGCTTCCCAATGCAATATAAAGTCCTTGAACCTCAGTAGAAACACCTGTATAAATTCAGAGACTACCTGTCAACAAAGGATAATCTAATATTTTATAAAGACAGAGTCTTTGTACCTGCCTCAATGAGAAATGACATGAAGAAGAAGGCACACACAAGCCATTTAGCAGTTGAAAGTAACATGAGACGCGCCCTAGACACAATCTTCTGACCAGGAATGAGGCACGAACTACAGGAATGTCATATCAACTGTAAACAGTGTAGCAGATATTCTGCAAGAAATAGCAAAGAGACACTAATCACAAGACCAGTGCCGGAATACCCATTCCAACGTACTGGCCTCGATACCATGACACTGGATGGAAGGAAATACCTAGTCTGTGTGGATTATTTCTCCAATCACACCTTCGTTGATCGACTCCACGGAACATCATCATGTTGCACAATCAAGCTGATAAAGAAACACTTCATGAGATATGGCATCCCAGAAGAAGTTGTAAGTGATGGGGGCTCTGAATTTGATAACAAAATGATGAGAGAATTGGCCCATAAATACGGATTTAGATGGAATCCCTGCTCACCAGAGATGCCAAACTCCAATGGAATGGCAGAATCAGCTGTAAAACAAATAAAATGCATCATAAAAAATGTAATAATGAAAACAGCGATCCTTGTCTGGCCATACTAGAATTCACCAACACACCATCAAAATCCATAGGAATGTCCCCAGCACAAAGATTCTTTGGAAGACAATTGAGAAGTGTACTGCCTACGATGAAGAAATTTCTATCCCCATTTAATGTGGAAGAAACAAAAACTAAAATACAAAAGGCAAAACAATATCAAAAGAAATACTATGACAAAAATGCCCATGACCTGATAGAATTAAGAGAAGGTGTCCAGGTGACTGTACAGCCATATGGCAAGAGCCAATATTGGAAAAGGGCAGTTGTCATAGAAAAGTTTGAATACCGACGATACATGATCGAACTGAAAAATGGGAAAAGACTCATGAAGAATAGGAGACACCTAAGACTCACAACTAAACCAAAACACAGCAACATGACGAAAACAAACCACAAGCAAGATATCACCAGCAAAAAAAAAACACCAAACAGCAACAACCAGACATGGGGGATGTTGGTCGACTTATATAAATAAGCGGCCCAATATTGGTAATGCCTTAAGGGGCTTTTTTACAGGGGTACAATCAGAAAAAGATGGCAGCAATAAAACACGTACGTTGTCACACATGAATCTTGGAGTTATTTCTACTAAACAGGAGAGAGGACAATCTGCACGAGTGTACACAAGCTTTATTACCTGGTAAAAGGGACGAATACAAATTGGTCGCCAAATATATATGGAGTCTTTAGACAAGTCACTAAATGCTGTAGCCAGCTCTGTCTTCCAGAGATTAATATCCGATGATGACTAGGTTCGTTATTATACAGAAAAAGTTTTCTTCCACTTCTGGTTGAGGTACATACATCATGTAGCATTCTGACACAATCAATTAGTGTAACGTTCGCTAGCACTGTGAACGATCAGTGTGAGGGGTTCCAACTGGCAGAATTAAGCCCCAACAATTTTAAATGTTTGATATTTGTTCAAGGTTTGGTGTCGACAAAATACATTGAGACCAGGTGGAGAATTTTAAATAAACTTTAAAACGAATCCACTCTAACTTTGGAAAAATCTAGCAGAAGATTGTAAGAGGTTTATAAATGTCCGGCAAGATGCTAAAGATATTGAAGTAAGCGGTGTGTCGCACATTAAAGGAAATAAAGTGAAGGAAAAAACCTTTCAAACCCGTTACGCATGTGGCGAACTACATTTTTATAATGACTGTCCATACAGATAACAAGAATGTTTTCGGTGCAAAAAAAAAAAAAAAAAAAAAAAAATAGAAGACATAAGAAAAAAAACTCACTGTAAAACAAAAATAAAAAATGAGTGAATAATTACGTTAAACTTACTAATGTGGATGAATCTGCTGATCGAAATATAAGGAAATTTCTGCCGGTAAAAATACTTAACAAAAATATAAAATTACAATTGGATAGTGGGTCCGACTTGAATAATAATAAATGTATATACATGGAAAAAATAGGAAAACTTACGTTAATTGTTACCAAGAAAATTCGAAGGGGAATTCATAACAAATCTGACGTTGAACGAGCAAATGTTGAAATTAAGATTGTTTTGAAAAATATAAATAACCTTTTTTGAACGGACTGGATGGTGCAGTTTAAGTTATGGAATAGTCCAATTAGTCCGTTTTGCCAAGAAATTAAAGATTTTACCAAGGAAGCTGAAAGTTTAAAGAAAGAATTGGAAATTTAATTTTCAGGGGTATTTTCTGGTGGTTAAGGCAGGAGCAATAAAATGAAAGCTAAATTCGAGTTAAAATAAAACGTACAACCGGTTTTCAAAAAGAAAAAGAATGTCCCCTTTGTATAGCTAAAACAGATCAATGATGAGCTCGACAGACTCGAAAAAAATGGGTGTTTTATCTAAAGTTGACTATAGTGATTGGGCATCACCAACAGTATATATAAAGAAAAAATCTAAAGAGAGATGTGTCTGCGTGAATTTCTCCCCGGGTTTAAACGATGCCCTCAAAAATTATCATTGCCCACTTTCGAAGCCGGATTTTTTCGAAAATCAACCTAAGTGACGCGTACCTGCTGATTGAAGTGGACGACGGATGTTCGAATAACATGCTTCGAGGAATTTTTAAATTCAATCGGTTGGCTTTTGGGATAAAGGTCACCCCTGCTATTTTTCAGCAAGTTATGAATGCAATGCTAAGTGGACTTGACTTTGCTTATCTAGACGATATTTTGCTGAAAACAGAAAACCTAGAAGAGCACAAGAAAAATGTTTTCGAGGTTTTCAGAAGGATTCAGGAATATTAGTTCAAGCTGAAAGAAGAAAAAAGCGTTTTTTTTTAATAAAATCAAATATCTTGAACAGATGATTGATAAAAATTGCAGGAGACCAAATATAGCACAAACCAGTGCTATAGAAGACATGCTCGCTCCCGAAAATTAAAGCTTAATGAGAAGTTATGTGCACTGGTGTAGCATGGATAGAGACATCGAAAGTTTGGTAAAGTCATGCAAAAGCTGTGCTTTGGAAGCTAAAACACCACCAAGAAAGTTCAACCCATGCCCAGAAACTAAATTCCCATGGTCACGTCTGCATATAGACTTTGCTGGTTCACTTAATAGTTCATATTATTTGAACGTTGTAAAAAATTATTCTAAGTGGCCAGAGATATTGAGATGCAAGAAACCAACCACGGTAGTTGTAATTGGGTTTTTATACGGACTGTTGGCAAGATTTGGGGTCCCAGATTCCATTGTTTCTGGCAATGCCACCCAATTTACATCAAAAGAATTCAAAGGATTTTGTAAGATGTTTGTGGTGGAGCACATAACAATTGCTCCTTATTATCCAAGAAGCAACGGCCAAGCAGAACGGTTCGTGGATACCTTCAAGAGGGCTCTAAAAACATCAAACGGAGGGTCTACGGAGCCAGCATTGCAACAATTTCTACAAGTATATCGGCTTACACCAAATAAAAATATGCTTTCGGCCATGACTCCGACAAAAATTATATTTGCACGGAAAATAAGATCGGTCTTTGACAAGCTGATACCAAATAAGAAAAAAGTCAAAGGTACGCTGTAAAAAAACTGGTTTCAGGTACTCATATCTAATGCGAATAATATTCTCAGTTCTAAAGATACAGATTATCATCATCATCGTGTCATGCCATCAGCACGGATATACCTGACCCTCTCCCATCACCCCTCTCTATCGTCCATCTCTTCCGCTAGGTCCCCAAGGTCACATCCCGTATCGGCACAGATCTGTTTTATGAAGGTTCTAGCTGATCGTCCTGCCTTTGCTTGTCCATGTGAAGGGCTCCACAGGAGTACGTCACTTATGAGTTCGTCCCTACTTCTCCAGCAGTGTTCAGCATGTCTGGTTCGTCTAACTTGGATAGTTTTCGTGATGAGTTGTAGGTGGCCGTAGAGCTGCTGCTTTGTGGAGTGTTGCCTCCAGGACTTGTTCAATATTGTTCGCAGCATTCTTGTGTAGTTGCTGTCAAGCCTTTTCTGCATAATTTTAGTTAGCGTCCATGTAGTGCATCCATACAACAGTATCGACACGACCGCTGCGTGGAAAAAACCGCGTTTCATTTTATCAGTCAGGTCTGACTTTCATATATCCAATAACCTACCGTTAGTTGTCCATGCCTTTGCTAGTCGTTTATTGATGTCTGTCTCGGTTGATGAGACACTGCTTCCTAGGTAGGTGAACTTTATTCCTATCTAATACGAATAATTTGCAAAGTTACATGACTTCAGGCATTTCAAGCTTTGACATATAAAGTAACTATGAAGATGGCCGTGGTGTAATGGACATAATCGTTAGAAATGGACTCTTTTCAGAGAGTCCAAATACTGGGGAAAGGTATGCATCCAATGATTCTTCAACCAGCTATATGCAAAAGGTAGGGAACCTGGGCTATTTAACTTTGACATAGCAATATATATATATATATATATATATATATAAGTTGGCCGATCGTAGTCGAGTGGGACCAAAGGCTCCCTTTTCAATAGCTACTACACGGAGGACTGCTCCACTTTAGCCTTGATCCTTACCTTATAATGGTGCGTGTTAAGCAAACAGGCATCAATAACCATTTTTGAGTCTTTGGTATGACTCAACCTGGGATTGAACCTAAGTCTCCTAGGTCATACATACTTGCGTACTTGAAATTTCTTGATGTCTTACTCAATTTAGATAATGGCACCTTCAAACATTTCACCCATATCTACATAAATAAGTCTAACGACCCAAGGTCTATATTGAAACAGATTCCTAATGTCGTGAACCAGAGGAGAAATAGACTATCGTCATGTGAAAAAAAATTTGAGAACAAAAAATATATGATGAAGCCCTCAAAAATAGTGGATTCCAAAGTAGACTGGAGTACATAAACCCAGTGAACTCCGACTCAAAGGGACAAAACGTCACCACTAGCTGAATTAGGGGTTGTGGAAACCACTGACTTATCAAGGCAGGTGGCACCTATAATAATCATTCAAATAGACGAACCAATAACAGAAATAGAAAAGTAATTTGGTTTAACCCGCTATTCTGTATACATGCTAACATTAACATAGCAAAATACTTCCTAAACTTTCTGGATAGGCACTTTAATAAGGACGACCCATTAAGTAAAATTTTTAATAAAAACACAATTAAAATTAGTTACTATTGTACAAACAAGATGTATAAAATCCTAAATAACCACTTTAGGAGGCTATTGGATGAATTAATTAGGAACAACGAGAAAGCGATTAAAGTACCCTGTAACCGTTGAAGAAAAGACGATGCCCGTTGAATGAACGATGTAACTCGGAGAACGTGATATTTCCCCCATGGAACATAATAATGATGGGGAGAGAATATACATAGGGATTTCTGCGGGGAATTAGAAACAAGGACTGTATAATCATAGACATTCTTTCTCTAATTCGTGGCTTAGGAACCAAACAGTCCTATCAAAATATTTTTGGGACCTTAAGGATCAGGGGCTAACCCCCAAGTAAAGTGGAAAATAGACAATCTTCGACTGCAAATAGCTTCAATAGCAGATGTAATCTGTGTGTCGAAGAAAAAATGATTAATTTTAAGGACCCCAGGCGACTACTCAACACACGTAATGAGCTGATATTCAAGTGTAGACGTAAAGGTAAATTTAAAATATTTTGATTGAGATCTATCGAGGGTCCAACTTAAGATATAACCGGGATATGGTTCTTGGGTGAAATTTATTAGTATAAAATAACGTTTATTTCAGTAATTAATAAAATAACATTGCAGGAAAATTTATGTAGTGAAGGAGGCTTTTTGGAGTTGTGGAGATTAGTTTGTATTTAAAATTTTTAAATTTTAGAGTTGTTAGTTACTTTCGACCACCATCAGCGATTGAGATGTAAACAAAATAGACATAGTAGAAGTACGTTCATTAGAGGCACCTGAAGATGCCGAATAGCTTTTTTTGTGAAGATGATGGTCCAAATAACCTAGGGATTTAACCCTTGTAAAAAAGTAAATGGAAAAACAAAAGATAATAATTTAGTTTAGAGGTTTACATTATAAAAACCTTCCTCTTGCTACGACAAACCCACCATATGTTCGCCTTAGAATAGGTCGACTACCGGAACACGCTTTTCCTGGGTTCTTAATACTTTTAATACTTTTATTGTTTTGGTCCCCTTTCCTTTTCGCCTGAACAATATGTATATATATATATATATATATATATATATATATATATATATATATACTGTAATCCATACTTGCGGATTTCACCCTCAAATTAAGCGTACATGTTATATGAAAAGGTGAAGATTATATTCTTTGCCGAAATGAATTTATCTTGTATATACTTATATATATATATATATATATATGTAGAGAGAGAGAGAGAGAGAGAGAGAGAGAGAGAGAGAGAGAGAGAAAGGAAGACCGAGAAATATAAATGTCTATATATATAAGTATAAAAAGTATATATGTATATATATGTGTGTGTGTGTGTGTGTGTGTGTGTGTGGACATAATTATATCTTTACATGTGTACGTACATACGGGCGCGCGCGCGCGCACACACACACACACACACACACTCATATAGATACAAAGATCATTTGTAGAAAACGGAGGTCTTACACGGACAATTAACTCTAATGCAATATTCAGGGACACAAATCTAGGAATTAAAAAGGATCTCATCCAAACAAAACGATCATTACTATGAAACATAATCGATACTTAACCATTATAAATATCCGGAAAAAGTATGTTTTCATTTTCCTGTATATCTTTAAGGCTTGTTTTTGTTTTTGTGAGAAGTTATTTTTTGCTGTTTTTTCTTTTAGGATAATATTCCGTAATTTTTCGAAGAACGCGTTTTGTTCACTGTTGTTTTTATCTGGGAAGAAGTTGGTCTTATTCTCTACTATGGAGTCATCTGTATCTTATTTATTTTAAAAAATTTTCTATTAGCTTAAAATTTCTGTCAAATTCTTTGAAGTCTTTTTTTAGTACTACTATAGGAGTACTATATAAACCGATATAAAACCTGAAAAAACATTCAACTAACAAATCTACACGAGTGAGTTCGAGTCTCATTGGATGCCCCATTCACATGGTCTTGTGCCACATATGTTCTCTGACGAAAACAACAAGCTGGAAACATACACCTATGTAAGAACGAAATAGATAATTCTTAAAAATACAAATCAGTAAGTGGGCCAATTCAAAACAGACTACCATTCAAAAGTACAAAATATTCTAGATGAACACACCAAATTCCCAACAACTGAATAGCAATCCCACCAACCCACTGAAATTTAAAAAAACTAATCCCAGTTATAGAGAATTGAATCGCATTGAACAGAAAATCCGGCGAATACTTACGCACGATATACGAAAACACCGGACAGCTGTTTCGACCTTCTTAGGTTTCATCAGCAGTGTATACCGCGACCTCAGATTGCAGAGCCGAAATTCTACAACTGAGCCCGCAGTCCATATCTCACACAAGTGACGCCAAATCAACTTGCCATGGTAATTGCGCAGCAAAATAACCTGGACGTCTCTTGCAAGTTATATCCGTACTCTTTACAGGGCCGTATCTTCCTAAGAGAATTAGAAATATTCATTCACGTAATTATTATGACCTCAAGGGCAAGGATACAATTCACAATATAATTCCTCTACTTAAAAAAGAAAACGTACCTCTAATCCCAACTAATAATGCTGAACATCATAGCTCAAAATTACCCAAAATAATCGGGGATTACAAACCCAGTTATTTATACGAAACAGTAAAAATACATAAGCCTGATCATCCTCAACGCCTAATTATATCACAAATAGCAATACCTTATGAATTGCCAAAAACACTAAAACATCTTATTACACCATACTTACCTAGTAAATATAACATATAATCAACACATGAATTAATTCAAATCCTACATACACTTAAACCCAGTAATGGTATATTAGTGTATTGAAAACAGGGTCAGAATAAACTTATAAGTAAGCTTTATCCAACTTTAATAACATTTTAGAAACACATAGCAAATATTAATCTTGCTTATATACCGAACAATAGTCGTCTGTTACGGCTATTCCCTTATTACAAAGTGGTGATAGGTATCGAGTACTTTTCATACAATTAGCTTCACTCGATGTGGAAAATTTATTCACAAATGCGGTTGTATCAATATCACTGTATGGATGCACCACTTGGAAGCTGACTAAGCGAATAGAGAAAAAGCTCGATGGCAATTGAACAAGGATGCTATAAGCTATATTAAACAAATCCTGGAAGAAAAATCGCACAAAACTGCAGCTATATGGCCACCTACCATCCATCTCGAACACAATCCAAATTACATGAACAAACCATGCTAGATACTGCAGGAGGAGCAAGGATGAACTCAGAAGTAACCTTACCCTATGAACCCTTTCGCATGGAAGGACGGACGTCTCGGACGGCCAGCTAGAACTTATTTATTTTATCTCTGTGCAGACACAGGATGTAGCCTGAAAGACCTGCATGGAGCAATGGTTGATAGAGACGGATGGAGAGAGAGAGAGAGAGAGAGAGAGAGAGAGAGAGAGAGAGAGAGAGAGAGAAATCCGTGCGATCAGCATGACATGATGATGATGATGATGATATACATATACATGAATATATGTACATACTTATATACAAATATACATTTAAATTTATATATATACACACACACACACACGCACGCGCACACACACACACACACACACACACACACACACACACACACACACACACACACACACACACACACACACACACATATATATATATATAACTATCTATACACACATATATATATATATGAATATATAAACATATATATACACTTATATACATATAAATGTATACATAGATATAGACATATATGTAAATATATACATATATACATAAATATATATATATATATATATATATATATATACTTAAATATAAATATATATATATACATATATATGCATATATATACATATATATACCTATATCTACATATATATATAAACATATATATCTATATATAAGGAAATATACACATTAATTAAAAATATATACGTATATGTATAAACTTATACATATACGTATATTGAAATATATATAAATACATATACATATATATGAAAATATATGTACATAGGTATATGAATTCATATATATATATATATATATATAAATATATATGCATATATATACATATGTAAAAATTCATATATATATATAAATACAAATACATTTTAGAATATGTATACATATACACATATATAAATATATACATGCATATATATATACGTATAAATATATAAATAATTATACATATATATATATATATATATATATAGAGAGAGAGAGAGAGAGAGAGAGACAGAGAGAGAAGCTGTCTTAAGTTAAGGAACGGAACAGCAACAAATATTTAAACGATTTTTACTTGAAAAAATTTGCGTATACGTATACGAAATTTTCCCAAAATATACTTGGAATATATATACATTTATTATATATAAGTTTTTCTAAATTTTTGTTTCTACACAAAAATATACATTTAGCCATGTTCAAAATTTAAGGAACACTGTTGAATTGTAGTCATTTAGGTATTTTGTAAACAACCTAATTGCTAATTTTGATTTATACTCAACTCTTATACATAGAACTATTTTTAAGCATGATGGAGGCGAAAGCACGTAATTGTTTAACTCGAGAAGAAAACTAAGTTATTTTAGCAAATCATGAAGAAGGCAAATCGTAATCTGAAATTACTGGTATCGTACGAACGTCAAAAAGCCTTATTTATCGTGTAATCAGTAGATTTAAGGCTGACAAGACACTTGAACCAAAACTGAGAACTGGCTGGCTTTCTGTGACTACCAAACGGGAAGATCGGGTGATTGTTAAAGTGTTTTCAAAAGACAGTTTCGATACAGCAATGTCTATTCCTCGTGCATTTTGTGAGCAAACAGAAAAGCCAATCTCTAGAAAAACTGTTTCTCGTTGGTTAAAAAGGGAAAAATTAGAGGCTCGGATTCCATGTCGCAAACCTTTGATTTCAAAGAAAATCAAAAGGTTCGTCTTGATTTCGCTACAGAGCATATTGTGTGGACAGAGGAACAATGGAATATGATTCACTTTAGTGATGAATCTAAATTCAACTTGTCTGGATCTGATGGTAAGAAGTTTCTAAGACGTAAAAATGGGGAGCGCTTATCTTCTCAATGCGATAAGAAAACTGTGAAATTTGGTGGGGGAGCGTAATGGCATGGGGGATGATTTCTTTAGCGGGAGTAGGACCCATTTTTCAATTCCACGGTAATATTAATGTCAGTGTTTATAAAGACCTTCTTCGCCAGCCTGTTCTTCCTCATTTATGCAATGGAACAGTTGAAACTCCAATATTTATGCAAGACAACACATCTTGCCACAAAGCTAAAACTGTTAAGTTTTCTTGAAGAGGAAGAAATAGCTGTTATGAAGTGGCCACCTCAAAGCCTTGATATAAATCCTCAAGAGAATGTATGGAAAATCATAGGAGAGAAAGCTCGGAACAGAAATCCTCAAAATATTGATGATTTGTGGGGTTTTCTGAAAGAAGAATGGAAAGCATCACTACCACCTTTTATAAGAATTTAATTGGCTCATGTGGTCGAATATGCAATGAGGTAATCCAAAGCAAAGGAAAATTCACTAGATATTAAATTTTTCTTTAGTTTATATAATGATCTAACAAAGATTTATGATGCGTTCCATAACTTTTGACCAGAGCAAAATATATATTTTTGTTTTATCAGTTAACTATAATTTTATTGTAAAATAAAATTTAGAAAACTTTATATGTAATAAATGCATACATAGTAAATTTTGTGAAAATTTCATAAAGGTACATGCAAATTTTTTCAACTAAAAATCATTCAAATATTTGTTGCTTTTCGTTCCTTACCTTATAGCCGCTACTATATATAGCCGCTACTATATGTATTTCTTTAAGAAAAACCAAAACCGGTTATATCAGGATTATAAATTTATTTCCATCCTGTTATGGGTTTTGATACAAATCAAAAACGCAAAAAAAAAACTAACAGGACTTCTTCAGATCTTATGGATAAAATAATTCAGAATAGACACGGGAAAGAAGGGTGGGAGGGGATAGAAGAGAGTTGAAGAGTTTTCTCTTCATTTAGCCCACTTCCGTTTTTTTAATTTATTGCCGGTTGGAATTATAGTAAATTAATTTTTTTATTTTTGTTTTTTAAATTCTAAATACATTTCGACTTAAAACTCCAGATTTAATACTAATTTAGATAAATACAACTTTCTTTTATAACTTTACGTAAGGATACAGTAATACTTATATTAAATTAAATTCAAAATTCAAAATTCAAATTTTTGATTTCAAATTTTATTTTCGTGCCAATTAATTCAATTACCCTTTTATTGAAGAATACGTACACATCACATGGTTTCTTCTCATTTTTTTAATTTTATTTTATTTTTATTTCTTTACCTTAAATCTCAATTCAATCCTGTTTTTTTATTTAAGCATTATTTATGATCATTTGTCTATAGTTTGAATTTATTCCTATGTCTACATCGAGCTATTAATTCACATCTCTGATTTAACAATTTTTCAGGGTCTTTTCTTTTTTTGTGTGTGTTTTTTAAAAATTTATATCAAAACCCAAAACAGGATGCAAATAAATTTATAATCCTAATGTGACCGATTTTCGTTTTTTCTTTAAAAAGTTATTGCTCTGTAATGTCAGTTATATTGAGCTCTTTACCAGGAAAATTTAAATGTTCATTGTTGAATGTTTTTTTTTGTGCTGATGGAATTACTCCCAAATCCGGTTTAACTGGACCGAGTAATACACACACACACACATACACACACACACACACATATATATACATTTCAATGGATAATTATATATACATATATGTACATATAGATGTAAATATATATACATATATATACATACTTATATATAAGTATATATATATAAGTATATATACATATATATATATATATATATATATATATATATTAGCATACATACACATCAAAATTACAGGTATTTCTTGTTCTTTTCTCTCTCTCCCCCCCTCTCTCTCTCTGTTGAGCTTTTTTGTGGTAGTGTGGTTTGAAATTTACTGGTAATTATTTTTTACTGGTAATTTTTTCTAATATTTTTTTTGTGTGTATATATATATACATATATATGTTTGTTTACCTTTGTATGTGCATAATTCATGTTTTATTTAACATTGGTTTAAACTTATCTATAAAACTTTTTTTTCTTTCACTTGGAGTAGTGTGTAGCCGTTAGTTTGGTATATGGACATGATTTTGAATTAACCTTGTCTACATTCGAATAGGAATTTGATAAATTGAATTCTGTTATTTTATTATTGCTCTTGAGAAATGATATTCTGGTGTTGAGGGCTTGTGTCAAATTAGTAAATTCTCCTTTTATGTCGTTACCGTATTTTTTTTTCACCTATTATCTCAGCAAAACTCTCCGTAAAGAACTACACACAACCCTAAATCAAAGAGGATACCCAAGAACAGTAATAAATAAGGAATTCGAATTAGCAGAGAAATATGATAAAAATAATTATGGAACCCGATAAAGCACAAAAACGAAAAACCACTAGCAACCTACAACAAAAACAACTCAGAACTATTCACAGAAATAATAAAAAAAATCAAGATGAACTTAAAACAATGACAAAATCAAAGAAATACTTGATACAACAAAAGTCATTAAAATCTAGAGACCACCCAAAAATCTTTAAAAAATATTCACCTCTTCCACATTCAGTAAAAATGCTACACAATGAGTCACCAAATGCAAGAAAAAAAAAAAGATGCAAAATATGTGATAAAATTATAGAAGGAAAATCATTCCCATTTACAAACCCAGAAACGAAATTCAAAATAAATAAAGGCTGAAGCTGCAACTCAAAAAATGTAGTCTACATAATCGAATGTAACAAGTTTTGTTTTTTTTGCATATATATATATATATATATATATATATATAAAGAAAAATTGATAACAAGTAGAAGGACAGATTTATTGTGACGACTTTGCTTCTCAATAAATCTCGCATGTCTTGTTTGTCTGATTTGGATGGTTTTCGAGATGGGAGGCAAGTGGCCCTATAACTGCTGCTTTGTGGGATATTGCTTCGAGGATTTGTTTAATATGGCTCGCAGCATTCTTGTGCGACTGTCGTCAAGCTTTTTCTTTATACGCTTAGTCAGCGAATAAATGGTACATCTATATTGTAGTATGCAAACGTTCGATGCCTGGATAAAATTGTGTTTCACTTTATCGGACATATTTGACCTCCATATGACCGATAGCCTATCGATTGTTGTCCATGCCTAGTAACATATTGATGTCGTTTTCCGTAGATGAGACTCTGCTTCCGTGGTATGTCCACTAGTTTTAGTGAACCACCTTTTAGTGTGAAGATATCTCCCTTTTGATTTTGTTTAAAGTACGTGTATTTCGTTTTATCTGCATTGTCATGGGGGCCTATGCCGCCTGCCGCCTTCTCCAGACGATACATCGGGGATTCGGTCTGCATCCTCCCATTCCCAAAGAAAGGTGACCTTGGAATTACCAAGAACTACCGGGGTATAACTCGTACTTTCATAGCAGCTAAAATTTACAACACTCTGCTACTCAACCGCATCGAGCCTGAAATTGAGAAAATTCTCAGGTAGAATAAAAATGACTTTAGAAGAAACCGATCCACAACATCACAAATTTTGCCGATCCGTCAGGTTTTAGTTGGCGTCCGAACAAAAACCGTCGTGGCGACACCGTAATTTGTAGATTTCTCAAAAGCATTTGACTCCACACACAGAAGGAAGGTGGAACAAATACTTCTAGCCTCTGGTCTTCCCAAAGAAACCGTTGCAACCATTATGATGTTCAATAAAAACACGAAAGTAAAGGTTTGCTCACCGGAGGGAGAAAAAAAATTTCTTTGACAATTTTGCAGGTGTCCTGAAAGAAGATATGTTAGCCCCATACCAGTTCATAATCGGTTTAGACAATGTATTAGAATGTCGATAGATTTAATGAAAGAAAATTGCTTTACTCTGACAAAGGCAAGAAGCAGATGATACCCTGCACTTACTATTACGGACGCGGAATTCATACATACATACATACATACATACATACATACATATATATATATATATATATATATATATATATACGTATATGTAGATATCGGGACCTAACCCATGGGAATAAGAAAAATATTTAAAAAAAAAAAAAAGAATTAGATAGACAACAATCTATTTACAGGCTTAAAATGTACTAACTTCCACTGCTACTAAAAACTTTTGGTCGTACATATATATATAAGAAACTTTTTACACAGCTTATAAAACTCTCAGCAACAAAAAATTGTCTGTAAGTGACCAATTTTCTTTTCCGAAAAAATCTCTGTTTATTTATTCATTAAAGATAACGTGGTGATAAACTCTACTATAAATATCGAACTTATCTTGTTTAGTTAAATTCTTTTTATTACATATTTTATTTAATTGTAATTTAAAATTAAAATTTGTTGTTTATTTAATTTCATAATATTTCTATATATCTTTTATTCTGAATATTGCCATTCTAACAGTTGCGGTTGATTTATTTATTAATATTATTATCATAATTATTAATAATCTTATAATTAATAATTTTATTATTAATAATTTAGACAACAACTGCAGTAGCTGTTGTTGTTATTGTTGTTACATTACTTTTAATATCCTAATAAAATAAAACTCAAGTGTATTGTTCTGTGTATACATCCTTGTGTCTGTATACATAATATCTAAAAAAGAAAGAAAGAAAGAATGGAAGGTGAGATCTCTGACGTTTTTTTTTTTGTCCATCGCTCCCGGGAGGTCTTCCAGGCTTCATCCTGTATCGGCGCAGAGCTGTTGTATATAGGTTCTAGCTAGTCATCATACCTTTGCTCGTTCATGTGAAAGGGTCTACAGGAGTATATCGCTTATGAGTTCGTATGTCTGGTTCGTCTAACTTGGACAGGTTTCGTGATGGGTGGTTGGTGGCTGTACAGCTGCTATTTTTTGGGGTGTTGCTTCCAGGACTTGTTCAATACAGTTCGCAGCATTCTTGTGTAATATCCGTCAAGCTTTTTCTCCATACTTTTAGTTAGTGTCCATGTAGTGTATCAATATAGCAGTATGGACACGACCGCTGCTTGGAATAAAACTGTGTTTTATTTTATCGGCTTGGTATGACTTCCACATTACCGATAGGCTATCGATAGTTGTCCATGCCTTTGCTAGTCGCGTGTTTTTATGTCTTTCTCGGTTGATGATAGGAAGGTGAACTTGTTCCCTCGTTTCAGAGAACTACCATTTAGTGTGGAGATGTCGCCACTTTGATTAAAGCACATGTGTTATCTTGTCTGCGTTGACATTGAGGCCTCTGCCACTTGCTGCTCCAGACTATGTAGTAGGGATTCGGCTTGAGTGGGTGTATTTGCTAAAAGCGCTACGTCATCGGCGTAGGCCACGTCCGTAATAGTCTGTACGGGTTTCTTCTGCTCCTTTCCTTTGCCAACTTGAAACCGTTTTCTTTCATTGAATCTATAAACGTTCTAAGCACGTAGTCTTGGCAGATAAAAAACAGGTATGGGGCTAATATGTTTCCGTGTAGCACACCTGTTACAATGTCGAAATAGTCTGTGTGTCCATCCGGTGAGCGGACTTTCACTTTCGTGTTTTTATACAGCATCATTATGGCTGCGAGGGTTTCCTTGAGGAGACCGTAGGCGACAAGTTTTTGCTCCATCTTCCCTCTGAGTATGGAGTCAAATGATTTGGAGAAGTCGACGAATAATATTGTAGTCACAAGGTCTGTTGAACGTACACCTTTTAGAATTCAACAGATAGTCAAAATTTGTGATATCGTGGATCGATTTCCCCGAAAGCCATTTTGGTTCCTCCGAAGTATAATCTCAATGTTGTGTTCTATGCGGTTGCGTAGTAGAGTGTTGTAGATCTTGGCCGCTATGGATGTAAGGCTTATACCTAGATAGTTCTTGGCTATTCCGAGGTCACCCTTCTTAGGGAAAGGAAAGATGCATTCCTTTGTCCATATGTCTATTGTTTTTTGGTTATATACAGCGTTACAGTATCGGAGCAGTATGTCGTCGAATTCCCTGGTCTTCCATACTTCTGGGGGTATTTCATCAACCCCTGCTGCTTTCCTGTTTTTAAATTTTCTTAGTAGAGTCGAGTTCTTGTATAAACTGTCCTTGTTTGATGTCTTGTTGATAATTAATATTTTTTGTGATTGGTTCATGTTTAACTTTCTGAGGTTTTCCGAGTAAATTCCCGAAATGTTTCCACAGGTGTATTCGTTCTTCTTGGTTGGCAGCGTTTAGTTTAGCTCTCTCAGTACTCTTCCTTCTGCTTACTTCGTTTACCGTCTGTCATGCTATCCTAGGTTGTCTATCTTCAACCGAGTTTTTAATCTTATTGATCTGATTTTGTATGTATTCTGTTTGTTCTTTTAGGTATACATTAGTTAATTCATTTTGAGTCTTCTTAAGTTTCTGAGTATTGATATTGGTTGGGTTCCACCTATTACGTTGGGAATCGATTTTCACGTCTGCACGATTTTTTCTAACTGCTAATGTCTCCCATTGGACTCTAGGTTTAGCTCTTTGTTTAGTTGGTATGCATTCTGCTGCTAATTCTAAGTGGACATTGACGAAGTTCTCATATTCGTTATTCGCCCTAGGTGTTTCTGGTATCTCTTGAAGAACATCGAATTTGTTTCTTAGTGTTAAGGTATATTATCTCTAATATCCCTGTTGTTAAGCAGGGACCATTCATTGTATAGAGTTGTAGTTGTTCGGGCAGCATTCCTTCGTAGTTTCAGTCGTATCTTTGCCGTGGCAATTCGGTGATCGGAGGACACTCCCTCGCAATTCAATGCACTATTATTCCATTTCTTTTTATGAGGATATAGTTTGTGCTTTAGCATTGTTTACGTAGGTGGAGGTCCATAGTTTTCCCTTTCTTTTCTGGAATTTAATATTTAGACATGTTATCTATTTTCTAGCGTGAAATCTGTTAGATGTTCCCCATTTCTGTTTGACAAGTTGTGTAAGTTGAATTTGTTGTTTACGTTTTTACCAATTTGGCTATTCATATCTCCACCGATGACGAGAACGTTATTCTTCGGGATGCTATGAACAAGGGAGGATAGCTCTTTATAGAAGGCGGTGAGGTTCGTTTCTTCACTAACATTGGTAGGGCTGTAGCAGATGATTGTTGCGCTCGGGTTATCATTAAAAGTACCGACCATCACCCTCGGTTGTATTTTCTCGATTTAGTAATTTTAGGGGCCGTGATCCTATAAGCATAACTACACCTCCTATCATGGTATCTTTCTCTCATGTTCCGAGCAGAGCCTAGATGGTAGAATAATTGTTCGCCCTACATGACTTCCTGCGTCAGTTGCTACTGTGGCTAAATAATCAAACAGTCCTTGATACTGTTCAACTTTGAGAGATTTTTGTTGATATTTGATGAAATTGGATTGTTAGCATCAACTTGGAGATAAGAGTCAACAACCCATTGTTGAAATAATTTTCCTCCATGTAAAAGTGAATTATAAGTTTCTCTAACTACTGTCTGTGACACTTTGTATTGCAACATAATAATGTTGTTGGGTCTGAAGTTGTTTCTTCAAATCAGGATTAATATTCATTCCTGGTTGCCAGCCTGGTTCGCCATAAGGAAAGAACAATGTATATGTCATAGGATAAAGATTTGGGCTCAGTATATTCAAATTGATGAGAGAAAATTCTTTATTTCGAAAATATACACGAAAATCTCTCTCAAAGAGTTGTTCTCCATCAGTGATATGAAAAATCATCGCTACTTTATCTATATTTGATATGTTGTAACGTCTACGATCACAATTTCTGTCTCTTGTGAATATCATGTTAACAGTAGGATTTGGGATACTGAGATCTGCAGCGCGTTGATACTCTTCTCTTTCAACTTCATCTAACATCTTATATGCTTTGATATAAACATCTAAAGATAATTTAATAATCTTTTAAGGAGAATGTAATATTCTACATTTAAGCAAAATCTAATAATTCTTTTTTTAAATCAAAATTTGATAAATTCTATTTTAATTTTTCTACAAAGATAGTTTCTGTGCAGAAAAAGATATAATTTAAATGTTAAAAGTTATCAGGCAGATAAAAGATAAATTCTGATATTGATACAATGAAAATCGTCTGCAAATTTGAATGATTCAGTTGAAGGTTTTCAAGATAAGAAAAAAATTAAAAATCCAGAAATCCAATCCAAGAAATTTTATTTAACACAAAAAATATAAAAAGATATTTGCTTAAAAGTTCTCAAGCGATATCTTAAAGATAAACAATTAACAGTTTTACAGTATGGAAAAAAAGCCAAAATTGAAATGATGATACAATTTTTAAAAAATAAAAAAACTATTTTGTAAACGTTTTTCCCCTTTTGTTTATGTTTGCTTATATGCAATCAATTAGAAAAAACTAAAAAATATAGTTTTAAATAATTTATGATCAACCGATACAACAAATGTAACGGGAATTAAACATCTGTTTTGTTAATTTTGACAGTAAAAAGAGAATAAATCTTAAACGTTAATCTTTAACGAAATTTGTTCGAGATTTTCATTTTAAAATGAAACTTGGTTTCTACGAATTTCAGAAACAAAGAAACAAATAAATATAAAAAAAAAACATTTTTTACTTACGTATTAAAAGGAGTTTTCGACTCGAGAATGTCAACCTTTTTTTAAATGAACTTGCTTGTTCAAATTACAATAATGTTCAAATTGCAATTAAAGATTTCTCTCAATACATAAATGATTATTAATGATATTTGAATTTCGATTTTGTAGATATTTGAATTTCGATTTTTCGATTAATGAAAAACCGGAGATAGAACTATATTTCTTCACAGTACGAGTTCAATCTTCTTTCTGGTTTTTTTCGTTAGTCAAAATATTCTTTCGAATTCAAATTTCCCACCAATTCATTAAGTAGACGATAATTGGAAACGCTACAGTTTTTTTTAAAATTTGAAACAATGCAGTTTTTTTTAAATTTTAAACGCTGGAGATTGGAATTTTCAAACCCAATACACAGACAGCATTTTATCACTTTTACAACTGCGACACAAGCGCTCATTTCCCTTAACAAAATATTCAAAATAAAAATGCCTACCACAAAAATGAACAAATAAAACAAATAAATGTCTGGGAATTAATTAAAATATCATAAGATAAAAACTATTTTCTATATATATGCAAGCACACGCATATATATATACTCTTACACACACACACATACACACACACACACACACACACACATATATATATATATATATATATATATATATATATATATATATATATACACGAACTCATAGAAACCCATAAATATGTAATATGTATTATCTGTTCTGTTTTTTTTTTTTCAATAGAAATCTTTTGGTTTTTTTTCCTATGCATCCTGTTTCGTCAATTTTTCTATTAAGAATATCCTGTTTATTTGTATTTTGGGATCCTCTTCCAAAATCTTTTTACCCGGTTCATCCTTTGTTAATTTTTATCATTTAATCATCTTTTGTGTTGTTGCCTTTTTTCTTATTTGACTTTTTCCTTTTACTGTAATTTAGGCATGTCCTTGTAGTTTTTAATAAGAATTTTCAGTTTCGTTTCTCGTCCATTTTTTTGTGGCGGGATGGGCTTCCTTTATAGAGGACCAATTTTTTTCTGAGTACCTTTGTTTCTGTACATATAAGGTTATTCAATTCGGTTAGGCCATTCGTTTGGAAATTTTGCAAGAATTCCTTCATCCTTTCCGTTTATAATATATCATGATTTCTTGATTGTAATGCCTGTGGTGGACGTCATTAAATATGTTGCTGTGATTCGTTATTGAAAGGCAAACGATACAAACGGAAGCGAACAAAAGAATATTCACAACAAAGCAATACAAACAAAAATACATTTATTTATATATCAATGAGTACATTGTAAAAAAATAATTCAACTGTTCAAAATATAGTTCATCAAATATTCGTGTGTGTGTGTGTGTGTGTGTGTGTGTGTGTGTGTGTGTGTGTGTGTGATTATTAACTAGGTGTATGCTAGTAGACTAAATATTAACAGTGGGCTTTAGGCTATATGTGCATGTTGATCAATTTTTCTACTCTAAATTAATAATACTCGGATCTTTTGTCTCTCTCTGGTTTTGCTGAAGAGTCTGAAGTTGTATGAATGCTTTCGACAGATAGGCAGAACATGAGAAGAACTCGCATACTATAGACGCGCCCATTGTATATTGCTGGAGCTACGTGTCATTAGCTGGGATTCAGAATGTAAAAGATGTCCAGCTGGGAATCAAAATGTAAGAGATCGAGTTATTGGAAGTCTAGAGTATATATAGTTAAACCTCGTCATTTGATCGGCTTCAAACACACCGTTTATTTTGTGCGTGACAAAATCAAAGGTCCGGACGTAGTTGGAAGAACGCATCAGGTGACTTCCCAGACCAATAGGTTCCCGAAACTAATTAGTTTACCGTCATCCACCATCTTTGTTTTAGGAACAAGTGAATCAGGATCCTACTTTCTAGAATTTTCTTGTATCACGTCCATCAAAAAATATAGGAGTATAAATCCTATATACTTCATTCACTTCCGATATGATTTTTTAAAACCATTTCTGTGGTGTTTCTTTCCGCTTGTATTAAAAGTGTTATGATAGTAGAGACTGTGGTGCAAGGATTTGTCATGTTATAGTTTTCATAATTTTGAGTTTCATTTCCTTTTAGGAATCACAGTGGCGCATTTTATTCACATATTTCTAGACTTTCTAGAGAAAAACACCCTTTTCTTTGAATCATTCTGGCTTCGTCCGCAAATTTTTGGTTTGTTATATTAAACTTTAAGGATTCCTCCCAAAGAGATTACAAAAAATTGAATTTTGCATATCAGTTATAGCTTTTCAAAGGTGAATATCTGCTTTCAAGTTTGCTTTAAATATTCACTACAAAATGTATAAATTAACAGAATCTCCTTAAAAATTTTGATTCAACGGAAATAAAAAATACGTTATTATTTTAAATTTAAATAGAATAACTTTTATATGATATATTAATAGAATATTAATATTTTGTCTCACGTAAGCCAAAAAAGAGGATGGTATTCTTCTAAGGGAGACAACCGCGACAAATTTAAATCATTTTCCTTGGTAGAGCGCCATATCATTCCTCCCAAAGATTAATCATTCGTTTTCTGTAGACTGTTTTTGTAGTCTTACTTTTAAAATAGCAGTGGATTACATGTTTGTCGTCTTCTCAACCCCATTTCTTCTTTTGGATTTTCGAGGTATCATTATATTGACAATCAAGTTTACTGTAGTAGCGATCATCGTCTGCGTACCTGAAATTGAAACATCCAATATTTGCAGGACGACGATCGGATCCTCCATGTTGACTATCAATAGTCAACATGGAGGATTATTGATGACATTCAAATCTGTTATGTTTATTCGTATAATTATCAGACATGTTATATCAAGCGTATGTTTGCAAGGAAAGGACAAAACACAGAGTTGTAAATCAAACGACAAGAAGACAGGTGAAAAATTTAACAACTGCATTAACAAAAAAAAAAAATTCAAATAATTGCGTTGGTGAATATAAAAATTGGTATGAAATTGAGAAGTAAAAAGTTCGGTTGTTGTATTGGTAGGAATGAATTAATTTTAGGAATTTTCACGTGTGTTGAATGGTAATAAAATCGAAAAATAAAAATGTTCCAATATTTGTGTTGGCAGGGGTGAGTCACAAACTTACACAGTCAATCAAAGTTTATATCGACAGGGAAAGAGAATGTCGGCGTTGAACAAGTGGAATGTTGGTGGGGGTGGTGATTCTCGGATCACGCGGCTTACATCAAAAGCCGCAGTAAGAAAGTTAAGACGAGTTTGTGTGATGTTGAATATTGCAGGTGTCGCTGGCCGATGTTCTAATGTCTGACAGTACGTTCTCTCTACCTGGACATCGAAAGAATCTTGTCTTATATAGTTCTCGCTTCTTCAAATTGGATCAACTTTGGTCTTTATCTTTTATCGTGAAAACGATTGATCAAAAAATTACTTTTAATTCTATGTTTTTGTGATGAATTCCATCAACATTTCACCGTGCGCGGAGCTTATGCGCAGACCCTATGCACAGAGACGCATTTTTTTCATTTTGAAAAAAAAAAAATTGGGTCCCGGCAACCCCGGGTAAGTGTGTGGGTGTCAGTAATGGTCAAGGGCAAAGCTGTATTGCCGTTTGATATCTGACTCCATTATGAGGTTATCTTATTTTACCTCACGTTGGCTAGTTGGTGTAACTCTTTGAACAAGAAAGGCCCAAAAGAATTATATGAAAGAAGACAGCAACAGATAGGAGACGAAGACGTTTCTATTATATTTTTCCAATATTTCCTGGGTTCAACAACCATTCCATGGGGGAAGGAGTTTTCCCTGAATACAATTAAAATGGTTGAACCCCCCAGTTAAGGTGTCTAAAAATACGTTAGTCGTTTCTTGCATATGCTTGTCCTCATTTGGTATTTAAAGGCTTCCATAAGGGTTAGTTTCTTTTGGAAGTTTGTCAAAGTCCAGTTGTTTTAGTTTGTATTTCCATTTCGTAGTCTTTTATATTTCGGCATGCTGTTAACACACACACAGAGAGAGAGAGAGAGAGAGAGAGAGAGAGAGAGAGAGAGAGAGAGAGAGAGAGAGAGAGAGAGAGAGAGAGCTGCTACTTGGTGAAAAGGACTAACCAACGCCTCGTCCAAAGACGTATGCGTGGCGCCTAGATACCAGACAGCAATGTTGTTGTCAATTCGCCGGTCACTCCCTGAAAGAGAATGAGCCTGCTCTCCCTATCGAGAGGTCGATTTTTTCTTTACGCATGCGTCGTCCCTTTTTCCTGTAGGGGCCTCCGGGAGTTTCTGCAAATTTAATATTTTTCATTTTTTTAATTCAATTTAAGATTTAAATTTTTTTATTCGTTCCCTACAAGGGCTCTCCAGTCTGGTTAATTGGAATCGCCATTATTTTGTTCATACGATAGACCAGAAGAGATTTCTCTCAGTCATCTCAGGTATTTCCCAGGTAGTACATCGTGGCTATACCAGATTCAGAGGTGGTTTATTACCTGTATTCCAATAACATAAATGATATGGCGCTCTACCAAGGGGAATGATTTAAATTTGTCACGGTCGTCTCCCTTAGAAGAATACCATCCTCTTTTTTAGCTTTCGCGAGACAAAATATTGATATTTAATTAATATATCATATAAAAGTTATTCTATACAAAATTTAAAATAAGTATTTTTTATTTCCGTTGAATCAAAATTTTTAAGGAGATTCTGTTAATTTATACATTTTGTTGTGAATATTTGAAACAAACTTGAAAGCTATAGTGGGGTTTGTGTGGCTGCGGAGTCAAGGGAAATGGGCAAGGCTATGTTGCCGTTTGAATATCTGACTCCATATTTTTGGTTAGTTTATTTTACCCCCAACGTTGTTTAGTCGGTGTAAGGCCTTGCCCAAGAAAGTCCCAAAAAGAATTATACAAAAAGAAAAGACAGGACAGATAAGAGACGAAGACGTTTCTTTTATACTTTCCTTTATTTACTGGGTTCAACAACCATTCCGTGGATGAGGGAGTTTTTCCTGAATACATTGAAATGGTTGAATCCCCCAGTTAAGGTGTCAAAAATACGTTAAATCGTTTCATGTATGTATGTGTCCGCATTTGGTATTTCGGGCTTTCATAAGGGTTAGTCTTCTTCTGGAAGTTTGTCAAAGTCCGGTAAGAGTTAGTTCATAGTTCATTTATGGGTCTTGTATATTTCAGCATAATGCTGACCGAGAGAGAGCTGCTACTAGGTTAAAGGGGCTAACCAACGCTACGTCCGAAGACGTATGCGTGGTGCCCAAACACGCCAGCACGAGGTTATCAATCCGCTGGTCACTGCCTGAAAGAGAAAGATAATATCGTCCCCTTTGTCAAGAGGAATCCTTTTTTCTTTTACGCATGCGTTATTTCCTTTTCCTGTTAGAGGCTTCCGGGAGTTTCTGCAAATTTAATAGTTTGCTTTTTATTTTTCATTTTTTAAATTTAACTTTAAATTTTTTATTTATTTATTCGTTCCCTCACTATAACTGATATGCAAAATTCAATTTGCTGTAATTTCTTTCCACCATAAAATAACATGATACTTTCAGGTGAAATAGAGGTAAACTTGGGTAAAGACGACAGTCATAAATATGACTGTTGGACGCTAAGCGTCTTTCTATATTTTTTGCCCGAACTGCGCGTGTGTGTATATATGTATATATACATACATATACACACTTCGGCCAAAAAAATATTGAATTATATATATATACACAGGTGAGTCAAAAAGTAATGCCTTTTTCTTTAGTAAAGGAATAATTACCGACACAGGAATCTGTGAACCACATTCTACTTCTCAACATAGTCACTGCTTCTCTCCGTAACAATGTTTTGAAAATTTTATAACATGAAATATATGTTGAAGGTTGATCAATATTTCATTTCTGTTTTGTAAATAGTGTGGCCTTTATAAGGAAAATACGAATTTTTGTTTCTGTAAAAATTCTGTTTTCCTGGTAACCGCTGTTTTTTTAAATTTTTCTTGTCGTGGCAATCGGGCATTGACTGAAATTTGAGTTCTCAACCATTTTTTGAAAACGAGGCTGTCTTATAATTTTTGAAGTTGGGCGGTTTTCTGTCAGAAGAAAAGTTGTTTTTTGTTTGGAACAGTTCAATAATTTTTCTTTCCCCGTCGAATTTTAAACGATGTAAAATTTTTGCAAAGGGAATCGGTCTTGTTTTTTTATTTATTTTTTTTTTTTATCAATACTTGGAACTAAAGAAGTTCGTAAGTAAAGTTGGCGACTATATTCGAGGGTGACCAGAAGGCTCCATTTTCATTAGCTACTACAGTCATGTGTAGGAATGGGCGCTACTCCTTTCCCTGGATTGCTCCACTTTACCTTTGATCCATACATTTTAATGCTGAGTGTTAAGCAAGGAGGCATCAAGTACCATTTTTTGAGTCTTTGGTATGACTCGACCTGGGATTGAACTCAGGGCTCCCGGACCATTGGCAAATACTCTACTCACTAGGCCAATGAGCCGGTCGCAAGTAAAACCTTTCTTTAAAATTTTCATTTATTGTTGTGGAAGTATTTTCAAAGCATTAGTTCTAAATTTTGGAATATTTAGAACTGAATAAATATTTCGCCACGTGAGAGTAGTCACTTCCTCCGGAGGAGAATATGAAGTAAATGTTACGTATTGACCTTTGACCGAGCTGTCAGAGTTGCACCTGTGTAAATAAGCGGAAGAATATCACGTGCCCTTAGCGGAAGAAAGTGTGCGTTATGAAATAATATACGCAGATGCCCGCGGCAGCTAAGTCAGTTGCAGTTGGAGACAAGAGGGCCAAAGTAAAGGCCAGGGAGTCGGTGAGAACGGCCCGCAGTGAGGCTGTTGCCCTCAGTGGCCTCCGGTTGAGCAACAATGCCCGAGAAGCAGAAAGAAGTGCTAAGTGGGCCTTGAAGATAACACAGCGTGCTATGGTCAAGAGAAGAGGTTATGGGTCAATATGGGTCACGATGGCAATCAGAATAAATCTGTCTTGCCTCCCTCCCTCCCTCCCTCTGTCTCACACACCACAGAAGCTGCAACCCCTTACGAAAGAATAAAAAGACATATACATTTCTAAAAAGAACAGTGGTTCTTCATTCTTCCCTCATTACTTCAGTCATCACTATAATACAACAAAAAGAAAATAAAAACCTGACTGATACTGAAAAAGCTACAACGCTGAAATTTATACCAGCCTATTTGCTGCCTTAATATATGTTTGGAATAACATATTTTTTGAAATTTCGTACCTACTCCAAAACAAAGGACGCAACTTTATTTCCTAAGAAAAACTTTGGAAATACTTAAACAATTTTTTGAGAAAAAAAGAAAGAAATTTTGTACAGGGTCTATATTTATTTGTGAATTAAGCCAGCATCGTCGACGAAAAAGGGATCCTGAGAACAAATTGCTCTAGGTCCTAAGAAGAAAGAAATAGCAGTTCTAGTCGTTTCGAGGCCAATATGAAGAAGAAGGAGCAAAGAAGACTAATTGGCCGACCGATGCCTTGTAGTAGTATCTACGTACATAAAAAAAGAAAGTAGTGGTAATTTATAAGCAAATTTTTTTCTTTCGTCCTTTTGCCTGTTGTTACAATTTCGCTTATGGACTTATATGCTTTAGCCACCTTCCCTTCTGATTTTTTGTAAATAAAATTTTTGAAGCTGTATTTGTCTCTAGCTTTTGTTCGATACTATTCTTATTAGCTACTCTTTTAGACAATAAGTGACAATTGTTTCTTTTATTCAGAACGTTAAACGATGGACACATGTCTTTTAGAACTTTTAGAATTTTTAAAATTTAAAAAAAAAGTACAATGTTCCACCTTCGAATGAGAGCATGTATCAGTGCCTCCTAAAATTCTGTTGACTATTCTTTGAACCACTTCATCACTGCAGTTTTCACTTCCTCGTCACTGGCATAATGTTTGCCTCTTAAACCCTCTTTCATAGAGCCGAAGAAACGGTGACTATGTTGAGAAGTAGGGATGGGATCAACAAAGGACTAGCTTCATTCTAATGTATGATACATGTTCCTGTGTTGGTAATTATTCCCGTACTTAAGAAAAAGGCGTTACTTTTTGACTCACCCTCGTTATATATAATTTTCTGTTTTAGAATGAAAACCTGTATTCCTGATACGCAAAATTCAATTTGCAGTTATCTCTATCTACCATTTGTAAAGTTAGCTTTATTATTTCTTACAAGGTTAAACATTCCATAACTATTCACTGTGATTTAGAGTTGACAGTGTCCGAATCATTCACGAGCATTGGATGTTTTGTAATTCTTTACAGTTTTTCCTTTAACTCTCATAACTGTACGTGGTGCCTTCAATAAGATTCCAGACTTTTTTGTACAGGCATTTAAAATTGTTGTAGACTCTTGAAAATTCAGTATACTATTGCTATACATCTTATGAGATGACTGACCAATTTTTAGGATGTCAGGTTCAGATGAACAGCTACAGTAGGAATTGGAATACACCCTACTAAAGCCTCCCGTAGATTAAACCTTCGGTTTTAAAGAGTTTTTGACATGTATATTTTCCCATCATTTCCACTATTTTTTTCTGTTTCACAGGTTGCAAATTTAATTTTAATTTTTGTATAAACGGGAAAAAAAATCTAATTACGTTAGATATCTATTAAAAAGAGGTTTTAGTTTGGTCTCACAAATTTGTTAAACATCATATGAAATTCTTGTGATCTATTCTATGTTGAAATTTGATTGTTTAATCATAATCGAAGCTATTGATATACTCAACGTTCCATTGTATTAATTTGTTTGATCTCTTTTTAATTTTTTTCAATAATAATCCTTTCTTTTACATACAATTTTATCACAAAGGGTTCAATCCTCCTTGTTTAATAGCATTATAAGCTATGTATCAAGGGTAAAGTGGAGCAATCCAGAGAAAGAGGAAACTTATAAAATGCACCACGTAATTGTATTTAGATTATTAGTACTAGATAGTAATATCTGTAACCATATAAAACTATTCAAATTATTAGTATTACATAGGAATACTTGAAATGATATAAATGTATGTAAGTAAATTATTATTATTAAAAACCAGTTATTTGTAGCTATAATTGTTTGAAATCATATAACTGCATTTGAAAATGAAAAAAAAAATGACTCCGATATAAAATTAACCAATAAGGTTTGACATGCCGTAAAGCCGACTAAACAACCAATCTTTCAGCATCATGTGCAACTATAATCGAATTTCATACTATGTTTTATTTTTGCTGGTTCGTATTTTTTGCCTTCTGGGAAATTGGCCCAAAATTCATCGTTAATTCAACTTGCCAAATCTTTCAGTCAGAAAATGAGATAAAGTTATCCCCCTTAATCGAGGAAATGCACACACACACACACACACACACACACACACACACACACACACACACACACACACACACACACAGAGTCTAGCCAAGGCTAATCCACGTCTCTTGTCTTCTTTTTGATATTATTACGAGTGCTGATGCCACTCTGCATTTTTCACCAAAAATTCTTGCAGTCGACAAGGGACAGACTGAGTATTTGGGTAGTCGAGCAATATTCGAGGGTCCAAACCAGCCAGTCTCATTTTTTAAGGATGTCATGGATTAAAAGATATTTTTAACACAATGAATCCCTATTGTTCTATAATACTCCTCTGATTATGTTCTCAACGGAGGACTCTGTAACACTGGAAATTAACATTACACAAGATCGCTCTGTTGTTGGGATTTAAGATACGCTATCCTCTCCAGAGAGATAAGACCCCATTCCGAAAAACGGGTCACGGGTCACCTAGGTCACGGTTCACATTAAAATGCGTCTGATGGTTAGGCTCCAGTCCTGGAGTTTTGGAGAAAGTGGAGTACTCTTTCATTTCCATTACTCCCAGATCTACTATGACCCGGAGTGATACTACTTTTTAGGGTCCTATCAATCGGTCAAATAGATGTTTTAAATATCAATCGTATTCAATTGGACCGTGTGCGAAAAAAAGCTCTCAAGGTCTGGGTTGGCTGTGTTTTATGGCATATCAACCCTTGTGGGTTATTCAGCGCAAACCCTGTTTTATTTATAGTTTGTAGGTAACATTATTTTTAAACGAGCCAGAGTTGAATGATTTTAAGTATTGTTATCCAACACTAACACTTCTTTTTAATATTAATCATTTGGTCGCCCACAGTAAAATAATTTCAAGTATAGTAAATGATTAAATATTTCTATTTGACACCTAGACGGGATACTAACAGGTACTACCTCTCTGGTTCAAAGAGGATATGTAATAATTGCAATATAGGGGTACTCATCATTCCCCCAAACTCCTGAACGGGAACCTTACCATCAAATGCGTTCAGTATGATATCAAGGACACTTGCTAAGAGCAGGGTCTTACCCATATGCCGAGATACAGTCGGTGTATTCAAAAGTCCAAGCAATCAGGGCCAAAGGACACTCATTGCGGGGAAGTGTCTTACCCATATGCCGAGATGCAGTCGGTGTATTCAACAGCCCCAGCAATCAGGGCCAAACGACACTCATTGCGGGGGAAGGGTCTTACCCATATGCCGAGATACAGTCGGTGTATTCAGCAGCCATAGCAATCAGGGCCAAACGACACACATTGCGGGGAAGGGTCTTACCCTTATGCAGAAATGTAGTTGGTGTATTCAACAGCCCCAGCCATCAGGGCCAAACGACACTCATTGCGGGGGAAGAGTCTTACCCATATACCGAGATACAGTCGGTGTATTCAACAGCCCCAGCAATCAGGGCAAAACGACACTCATTGCGGGGGAAGGGTCTTACCCATATGCCGAGATACAGTCGGTGTATTCAACAGCCCCAGCAATCAGGGCCAAACGACACTCATTGCGGGGGAAGAGTCTTACCCATATGCCGAGATACAGTCGGTGTATTCAACAGCCCCAGCAATCAGGGCCAAAGGACACTCATTGCGGGGGAAGAGTCTTACCCATATGCCGAGATACAGTCGGTGTATTCAGCAGCCATAGAAATCAGGGCCAAACGGCACTCATTGCGGGGAAGAGTCTTACCTTTATGCAGAAATGTAGTCGGTGTATTTAACAGCCCCAGCAATCAGGGCCAAACGACACTCATTGCGGGATAGTGTCTTACCCATATGCCGAGATACAGTCGGTGTATTCAACAGCCCCAGTAATCAGGGCTAAACGACACTCATTGCGAGGGAAGGGTCTTACCCATATGCAGGGATGCAGTCAGTGTATTCAGCAGCCCCAGCAATCAGGGCCAAAGGACACCCATTGCGGGGGAAGGGTCTTAGCCATATGCAGAGATGCAGTCGGTGTATTCAACAGCCCCAGCAATCAGGACCAAAGGACACTCATTGCGGGGAAGGGTCTTACCCATATGCAGAGATGCAGTTGGCGTATTCTACGGCCCCAGGCGACTTTTAAACAACTACACACACAAAAAAAGAAAATATAGAAGTACGAACGTACAATGGACTCAATTCTCTAGCCTCTTGGTATAAAATCACCCAAGATAGGTTGGCGTGCCATTAAAATCAGTCAATCAACTAATGTAGATTTTTATGTTTTCGAAACAATAGAACTTTAAAAACAAATGTCTAGTTAAGATTGTTTACATTCTTATGAAATAGATGATGGAGTAGAACGGTTTGAGAGGCAATTAACTCTCTCTCTCTCTCTCTCTCTCTCTCTCTCCCATACTACAGTCAGTCCGACTTGGCCATAAGCCATTTCCGCATTGAGGAATTTCATATTTTTGTTTGTCGTTTCCGGTCACCCCTAACTGACACAATATAAAAGAAATTTTACGCAGCACACTTATTCGTTACGTTGAAAAATATCCTGCTTCTGTGAAAGTTGGTTCTCGCTGAAAAAACCGCTTTTTTAATCTTCAGTTTGGCATATGAATCAGATGATTACACTGCTTCAAAATAGTTCGATTTCATTAATAAGACAATCATCAAAGAATGCTAATATTTACTACCTTAACTTGTTATTGTTGCTCTTTTTATACTACTCCCCCCGCCTGCCTTTTAATTGTTGCTTTCCTTTACTCTTTGTGTGAATTGTGGAAATAGTGGGTTTAAGCACACAAATAATGGGTCTAGTTTATCGATAATACAGAAATCCGATCTAGCCAATAAGATAAAACGAGATTTCTTCCAAGCTGTAGGTGACTTAATACTCCTGTAGGAATATACGACCACGATGCTAATGAAAGGCATAAATGAATTTAAAAAAAATACTAGATGGGAACAACACAAGATTGCAACGTGTTGTTCTGAACAATTCCCGCAAAATAGCAATTGTACGGCCACTTACCTCCTATCTCACAAACCAACCAAGGCGAAACAGACATGTCTGGAGAAGTGAGGACGAACTCATAAGCGACATTCTCTCATGGACACGCCAGCAAAGACTTGCATACATCGGCTCTGTGTGGACACAGGATGCAGTCTAGAAGACCTACCAGGATCGGTGGATCATAGGGATGGATGGTGAGAGAGAGTCAGATAACTCCGTGCTGTAAGCAGGATTTGATGATACAGAAATTAATGAGACAAATTTTATTCTGGTTGGCAATTCTACATGAAAATTAGTTAATCATCACTGATTTTGAACACTATATTTGCCCAACCCTTCAACCACCAAAAGGATGTGACACAACGTCAATTTTTAAGCGGAGTTTAAATGGTTCGATCTCAGAACTTATTTTCTTCTAGACCGGTTGCCTTACCAAGGCTAAAGAACCTAGTCTACCCTACTATTTACCCATAGCAGGTGGAAGAGCAGTTGAAAATTTAAATGAGTAATCCCTTCTTTTTATTTATGGGTAGGGTGCTACTCTTTCTCTGGATTGCTCCACTTTACCCTTGATACATAGCTTATAATGCTATTAAACAAGGAGGATTGAACCCTTTGTGATAAAATTGTATGTAAAAGAAAGGATTATTATTGAAAAAATTAAAAAGAGATCAAACAAATTAATACAATGGAACGTTGAGTTTATCAATAGCTTCGATTATGATTAAACAATCAAATTTCAACATAGAATAGATCACAAGAATTTCATATGATGTTAAACAAATTTGTGAGACCGAACTAAAATCTCTTTTTAATATACATCTAACGTAATTAGATTTTTTTCCGTTTATACTAAAACTGAAATTGAATTTGCGACCTGTGAAACCAAAAAAATAGTGGAAGTGATGGAAAAATATACATGTCTAAAAACTCTTTAAAACCGAAGGTTTAATCTACGGGAGGTAACTCTAACATTATTTAAGAAGAGTTATTTCCCTGGAAAATACAAAATTTTATGCTAATAGTTATATGGTTTCAAGTATCTATTCTTATTAATATTATCATTGATAATAATAATTTGCTCGCATACAGTTATATGGTTTTATGTATTCCTAATACAAGTAATTTACTCTCCGTTGTATGATTTCAAATATCTACAGTAATATGATTTACATTTATCCTTTATAATTCTAATCATTTTTACACAATTACATCATGGTTTCAACTTATAGTTTATTTGTACGCAGTTATATGGTTTCAAGTATTACCATCTAATACTAATAATTAATGCACAATTTTATAGTTTTAATTAACTATTTCTAATAATAATCATGGTATAGTAATAATTTGGATACAGTTATATGATTTTAAGTATTCCTCTCAAATGCTAATAATAATTGAGTGTTCGCCAATGGTCCAGGAGACAAGGGTTCAATCCCAGGTCGTGTCATACCAAAGACTTGATGTCACCTTGTTTAACACTCAGCATTATAAGGTAAGTATCAAGGGTAAAGTAGAACAAAGGAGTAGCGCCCTCCCTTACACTTTAGTGTAGTAGCTAATGAAAAGGGAGTCTTCGGGTCGCCCTCGATTACGGTCGCCAACTTTACTTAAATACTACTATTACTAATACTAATGATAATAATATATATTAAGATTACTGTTATTCCCGAGGCGTAGTGGCTTATGTTCTGGACTGCGACATCATAGTAAGCGAGTTCGAACTCCAGTCACGCTATTACGTTCACTTTAGGACAATCACCATTGGAAAAGGTATGAACTCTCTCATCAGCTATTGGTTAAATAATCTAGACTAACAGACTGTGGTAAGTGAGTTTAAGTTTCACAGAGCTCTCCTTATTTCTGGCCTTGTGCTAAACAAAGCATAGTAAATAGTGCCCTCAACTGGTCTACTTGACCGTAGAGTATTGTTTAGTGAATACGAAATATTTGTTAACCATTTCCACACGTTTGATCATTCACAGTACGTTCTCTATAAATCATAGAGATTTTTTGGTGACAGAGTTGCAATTTTATGTTTCTTAAAATATAGAATGATGAAATTCTAAAAAATGTGGCCAATTTTCTTCGATTTTCCAACTTAGAATAACTGAATTATTATTCGCAAGTTTTAATAATTAAAAAAATAGCACGCCCCCATAACAGCTGCCAATACAAGCGAAAGTCATATTTCTTTAAATGAAATAAGTTAAAGGTAAACGCTTTAACGGCCAAAACAGAATTAACCTTTTGAGCTACTTAATATAGTGGAATACGAATGCGAGTAAAACGTTTTACAATATTTTGATACGTGCTAGTTAGTGGCTCTTAAATCACATGATCCAAAACAGTTAAAGTTCTAGGAGATATCTGCTATGATTGGTAGGGCGCCTTTGGTGGTGTAATGGTTTGCAAACTTTACTAGCAAACCTACACGAGTGAGTTCGAGTCTCATTGGGTGCCCCATTCATTTGGCTTTGTGCTACATTGAAGCAAAGAGCTTTGTAAATTACTATACCTGCTATGATTGGTAGTTTGGTTTGGTTATTGCATATCAACCCTGGTGGGAGCCAAATCCTGTTTATACATATAGATGATTTGCAAGCGAATAGTGTGTAGGTAACATTATTTTGAAACGAGCCTGAGCACATATGTTTGCGTACAATTCAATGATTTCAAATATAGTAAATGATCAAATAGTTATATTTGACCTATAGAGAGAACCCTAATAGGTTATAGTGGACCCAAGAGTAATGGTAATGAAAGGGTACTCGATATTCCCCAAACTTCAAGACTGAAGCCTTATAAGTAGGTGTATTTTAATATCATACCCAGAACAGTGGTTGGTAGTATAGCTGTAGTTGTTGCGCTGACACGTTGTGCATTCCTTCCTTCTGCGTGTGATTTAAAAGCCGCACGGATGAACGAGTAACATAAGTCTAATTCGGAAACTTATGCTTCATGAGTTCGAACTGGGTCATAACGCCGCAGAAGCAACTAAAAGCATTCATTGTGCAAAAAGTGACGACGCAGTTGACTATAGAGGCAAATCTGTTAGTAACACTCGGAGAGTATCAGGCAAGCTCGGTATCTGACAATAAAGTGAGGTTAGTCATTCTCACGACCTTGGCAAAATCATCCGGAGTTGCCTGCCAAAATATTGCAAAACTTTTGACTCACCGCAGTAATATAGTAAAATACATTCCTCTTTAAACTATTGTAAGCAGAATATTTTTGTACACCCTATTTACCCAACCCCTCCACTCGGGCAGGATATGACACAAGGTCAATTTTTAAGCGGAGTTTAACAGGTTTGAATTCAGAGTTTTCCTTCTCCTAGACTAGTTGCCTACCCAAGGCTGAAGAACCTAGTCTGTCCTACTATTTACCCATAGCTGGAGGGAGAATAATTGGATTCATACCTTTCCCAAGGGTATTAGTGCTATGTGAAATGCAATCAGTCAAGTCCAGGATTTGAACTCGGGTCGCCGTGTTCATTTCCTACGACGATAACAATTACACCACGGGCACCTCCATAATATTTTTGTACACAAACGTTAAAACAGGTAAATTTAATACCGAGCTTGAACACTACTAACACAAAGAATAAAAGACAGTAATTAAGCAGCTATGAGTTTTTTAGCGATTAAATACATGATATGGCCATGATGGTTGGCGTAAAAAAAACTCATACAACCTAATGAGCGCTTCTTAACTAACACAGTTTACTGGTTTATTAAAATTAGAATATAGAATGTGGATATAAAAGATTCCTGTTATATGATCTCCTTCGATTAGAATAGATTACAATGAATATTCTAAATGAATGATACCGAAAGTATTGACTAATACAAGGTGATACCTTAGTATGGCGCAAGACTGAATAATTGTCAGGAGAAAAAGGACCAGTTAAGACAAATGTCGAGGACTAACTTTTTTTTATTTGGGCTCGAACGGCAACCTCATATACCGGGGGAGAATTGGAAGAATACCTTTAAAGATTGTTTATCAGGTTGTCATAGATCCTATTTTCTACTTTTTCCTCTCTTAACACAAGTGTATAAAGTTAATAAAATATATATATATATATATATATATATATATATATATATATATATATATATATATATATATACGTTAATTCACGTTCATCTTATATGTAGGTGGCGTTCATCTCATCAGAATAAAACAGATTAAAAACTCAATAGAGAAATAGACAAAAGGCTGAATCTTTTCCCAAGAAAGGCGAACTTGGAACTGCTAATGCTGCTAAGGTTTATAATAACGTACTTCTCAATCGTATCCGACCCAAAATAGAGAAAATTCTTAGAAATTCCCCAGAACAGCTTTCGAAGAAATCGATTCACAACCTCACATATTCTGACAATCCGTCGAACCATTGAAGGAATACGATCAAAGAATCTCGAGGCAACACTACTGTTCGTGGATTTCTCCAACGCATTCGATTCCATTCACAGAGGGATGATGGAACAAATACAACTAGCATAGGATCTGCCCTAAGAAACTGTTACCACTATAATGTTACTTTACTTTTAACACGAAAGCCATGATTTGCTCACCAGATAGAAACACCGACTTCTTCGACAAATTTGAAGGAGTCTTACAAGGAAATATATTAGCTAAATATTTGTTTATCATATTTACCAACCCCTCTGCTCGGGCAGGATGTGACACAAGGTCAATTTTTAAGCGAAGTTTAACAGGTTTGAATTCAGAGTTTTCCTTCTCCTAGACTAGTTGCCTCACCAAAGCTGAAGAGCCTAGTCTGCCCTACTATTTAACCATAGATGGAGGGAGAATAATTGGATTCATACCTTTCCCAAGGGTATTAGTGCTATGTGAAATGCAATTAGTCTCGTCCAGGATTTGAACTCGTGTCGCCGTGTCCATTTCCTAGGACGGTAACTATTACACCACGGGCACCTCCTAAATATTTGTTTATACTCTACCTAGACTACGTATTTCGAACATACATATATCTAGTAAAAGAAAATAGTCTCACTTTATAAAAGGTAAGAAGCAGGCGATATCCCGCAGAAACTATGAGAGATGCAGACTATGCTGATTATCCAGCACTTCTCGCAAATATACTTGCGTCAGCAGAATCCCTATTGCATAGCTTAGAATAAGCAACGGGAAGCACTGGACTCTATGTGAATGCAAGTAAAACAGAATATGTTTTTAAACAAAAAGAAGCCACATTAAGTAGCAAGCCTCTAAAATTAGTGGACCAGTTCATATACCGCGGCAGCAACATTTCATCTACACAAAGTGATGTCAACATACACCTAGCGAAGGTGTAGAATGCTATTGACAGCTTATCGATCAAATGGAAATCATATATCTATCCGATAAAATATTTCTTCCAAGTAGTAGATGTGTCCATAATACTATATAGATGCACCACATAGACGCTAATGAAACGCATTGAGAAAAAAGTAGATGGGAACTACACGAGAATGCTACTAGTTGTCTTGCACAAATCCTGGAAGCAACACCCCATAAAACAACAGCTGTACGACTACAAGACATGTGGAGCACTGCTCGAGAAGCAAAAACGGATTCATAAACAACGATAGATGGTGTGAGAGAGTCAGGGAAATCCGTGCTGTCAGGACGACTTGGTGAGATTAATAGTCTTATTTACGTTCGGCTTAGATGTGGAACGTAGGCGTCAGGTTGCTTACAGTATTTACTATTTGCTTAAGTTGTCACCCAGCTAAGTATTGAACAGGCTCATTGCTGCTTAACTTCTGTGGTCTAACGGGAACCGGTGCTTTCAGTGTGATTTAATGGTTATAGTCTTATCTTTCTTTCTATCTTTTTTTTATTTTTCTTTCTTCAATAGCTTTGTCAATATCTACATTTGGAAAACCATTGTTAGTTATAAATATGAAAAAATAAAGGAAAGAAAAAAAACAAAAAAAACAAAACAAAAAAAAAAAACCCACACACACAAAGGAAAAAAGTAGGTGTTAATTTTTTCGATAGAATCTTTGACAGTCTTTAAATTAAAAAGGATAAAAATGTTCTTAAGATTTGTTTTTAGCTAAAAAATAAATAAATAAATAAATAAAATAAAATAAACAATTCCCAATTTCTGTAACCCCCATCCCAAATAAAAACAAAACATAACACCCACCAAAGCAATACGAAAACAACTAATTTCTTTGATTATAATCAAAATTGGTTGATTAATTGTTCATTTTCCATTTGTTGCTTACATTACTTCAGCAATTCATTGGCCGACTCAATTTGAGTTTTGAGTTTGAGAATTGTTTTATCTTCTGAATTAAATTTTGAAAAAAGAAATCATTTCTTGCAAAAATAAATAAATTAAAATAAACGAAATAAATAAATAATAGCTGGAAAAAAATGTACGCAATGTTTTTTGTAACAGACGATAATACCGTCAGTCAGTTAAGTTAATAATGGATAAAGAGTTATTGCCCCTTAAAGCATTTCAACTCGACGAGATCCCATATGGGAAAAAACATCAAATGAAACACACACACACGCACACAAACAAAATTATTTGCATCAAATATTTTTAACATTTAAGTTTTTAAATTTAATTTACAAAACCACTGTCAAGTACGCGCAATGAAAGAATTTTCTAAAGCACTGTCAATTCAGCAAACATATAAAGAAATAAATTAATATGATCAATTTCTTTTTTTACAGACTATTCCTACAGAAATATTTAAAAAAAGAGGAGAAAAATCGCATCGAGAAGAGCATTATTTACTTTACTCGTTTCTAAAGTCCAAAAAATCTTTCAAAATTGGCTCCCCTGAAAAGGAAACGTATCCATCGGACACCTCGTTGTCACATGGCAACCAAGAATTCATTTAAGTCTCGGTTGTGCTTTGAATAGTGGAAACGCCTCCTCGCCTCGTTAATAACAATATATGTATTTGCACTAAATATTTTTTTGATATTTACGTTTTTATATTTGAATTACAAAATCACAGTCAGCTAAGCGCTATGATAATGTAACTGTAGAAAGCCTTTTTTCGTTTTGTACCCTTTTTAATATTGCTTATACATAATACTATACCGAGCCATTGGTATAGTGGATACGGTGTTCGTAAATCCCGCGTCGAATCATACCAACGACTCAAAACATGGTACTTGATGCCTCTTTGCTTAACCCTCAATATTATAAGGCACGGATTAAAGGGGAAAGAAGCAATCTCGTAGCGCCATCCAAACACCTCGGTGTAGTAGCTATTGAAAAGGGAGCATTTGGGTTGCCCTCGACTACGGTTGGCACATTTACATAAAACAATGTACACATATTTTATCTGTTGGGACATATTTGCATATCCTTGTTAATACTTCTTGTATTATATATGTATTGAATGTTTCTTCTTTCAGTGTAAATAAACTGGAGAGAAAATTGATAGATTCGTACCTTTCTTAAGCGTTCTGTGAAATGCTAACAGCCTCGTTCAGCGATTGAATCTGGTAGCTGAGTCCACTTCCCACGACAATAATCGTTACTCCACAAAGATCTCTAACGAAAGATACCAGGATTTTATTACTTCTCATCATCATGTTTTATTACTAACACGGATTTCTCAGACTCTGTCTCGCCATTCGTCTCTACTATCCATCGCTTCCGGCAGGCCTTCTAAACTACATCTTCTGTCCGTACAAAGCTGTTGTAGATAAGTTCAAGTTGGTCGTCCAACACTTACCTGTCCATGTGAAGGGGTCCATAGGAAAACGTCGCTTATGAGCTCGTCCTTACTTCTCCAGGATGTCTTGTCCGTCTTATTTGGATAGTTTTAGAAATGGGAGGTAGGTGATCGTACAACTGCTGCTTTGTCGGATGTTGCTTCCAGGATTTGTTCAATATAGCTCGTAACATTCTTGTGCAATTCCCGTCGAGCTTTTTCCCTTATGCGCTAGGTCAGCGTCCATGTGGTGCAACCATATCGTAGAATTGACACGACCGCTGCATGATGTGATATCATACAATCAAAATAGATATTAGGTACAGTATCATTCATACTGTCGGTGGGGCCAAGAATACTCTGACTGTATCATCGACAGAGGATACAGTCGACACACCACCAAGAAGGGCTGTCCAATATATGTCACTAAACTGCACCAGAGGGTAAAGCACTAGTTCTGGAGAATGTGGGGTACCCCTTCATTACTATTACTTCCAGGTCCACTCTGACCTGGAGTGGTAATACTTGTTTGGGTCCCATCTATGGATCAAATATATTTGTTTAAAAATTATTCGTATTCAACAAGACCGTGTGCATAAAAAAAAACCCTCTTAAGGAACAACTAGACAAAAAATATAAATATGAACGTATGTGGCCCGATAATGAGCAGTCATGTGTGTATGAATATATATGTGGATGTGTATGTGATGGTCTCTATGTGTAATCGTGGATAGGTGGACAAGGAGGGGATCTTATCTCTGGCACTTTTGAAGCGGCGTCAGAGTGTCCAGAAAACCTTTCTTTGTCTATTTTGACGCAAAAAGATCTGTGGTCGCAATAACCTGTGAGACCGGAATAGAGGGCAAAAGACGTTAGTCAGTCCGAAGCAGAAGGTTAGTCAGTTAGGGGTGAGACCTTGAAGCAGTCACTCCGGAGCAGCGAAACAGTCAGTGCGGAGCAGAGGGTCAGTTCATTTAGGAGTGAGACTCTGAAGCAGGGAGTTGGAAAGTTAGGACGATCACCAGATGTGTCATCATTTTTGGTAGCTGTGTAGGACTTTTGCCATGAACATAAATACATGCTAGAATGCTTAAAAGTGTCAAACTTCACCTCCTGAGTTTTGCAGTTCTAAATCCGTGTTTGTTTGTTTCTTCCTTCCATCTTCAGTTCGTTGATTGGTTTTGTTTTGTTTTTTGTTTTGTTTTTTTGTTTTCGTACAACCGGTGAAATGGCCACATATGGAGATTTTTATAAACCCCGAAACGCCCGGTTTATTCCTACGTTTTGTAAAAGAATAAACCGTACTTCAACAGCAGTAGGGAGATGGGTGACAGTTTTTGAAGAAAGGAGACGAACGACTTTTAGTGTAACAAAATTTATAGACAACAAACAACAAACAGGGTTTTACACCAAATGGAACAAACAACGAATATGTAAGAGTTCAAAAAAAGAGTTCAACGTTCTGATAGGTGGTAGGGTTTTGTAAGGTTTGTAAGGTTTAGTTGTAAGGTTGTTATAAGGTATAGTTATAAGGTAAAGGTATAAGGTAAAGTTTTGCAGATAAAATGCCTACTGGAACTTATCTGTCCTGTTCCTTTTAACTCAGCACGTGCGTTCGTCGCTCTAGGCTCCTGGCTGTGTGTTGAAGGTACCAAATACGTTTGCCTTCAAGGGTTGCTACTAATGGACCTGTTGCTAACAGCAGTGGGAGTGGAAAAAAGAGGAAGCATCTTCAGTTGGAGCTCTTTTTATAGTGGACGCCACGTGATCCCAAGGGGCTGCTGATATTCGGTGAAACAGAATCACCAGTTCCTTAACAACTTTCCATCCACGCGGCCAGGTGCGAGAGTTGACAACGGGGTCGACACCATTAGACAAACGGCCAAACCAACAAAACCCCGCCGTTTGTGGGTATTGTTTCACACGTTCAATGGACGTGATTCCCTAACCTTAAGGCGTGAAATAACCCCAGACGGGTTGATATTACATTAAAATCAACCTACCAACCAAAGATACCAGGATTTCATTATTTCTATTGGAACTTTATTCATTTAAAATAGACAATAGGTACACCACTAATAAATTTCAAATCAATTTTCTTTAAAACCCATAATACCTGGAATTAATTTTTTTAGCAAAAAATTAGTCTGCAAAAGTGGATATTATTAGCAATCATTTATAACCAAACTTCACTATCGCAAATATACATACGTATATAAATATTAGTAATGCACACATTTACACTTATTTGATTTACTGCTTATGCATATTTTGAGATTATTGTCTTCAAAACGGATTCAGGGTAGCAATTGGCTGAAAATTACCATTTCATTTATTTCATTTTTTATGTAAATTTTTTTTGTAGTGTATATTCATTTCAAATTGTGTTTTTTCAGGGGGATTTCAATCGGTAATTTTCGTGTGCTTTATTGATTTCAAATATATTTTGAGATTACTATGTGCGTGAGTGTATGTACGTATCTCTATAATTATGTGGGTCTCTCTCTTTACACGCGTGTGTTTGTGTATACAGTTATACTCCACTCTACGTCATTAATTGGTTCTGTTGGAAATCTGAGTGTAAAGGACCAATATTAGCATTAGTTATATACTAGCACTGAACAAGACGGAAGAAAAGTCAACTTGACCGATCTACACTTATAAGAACATTTAACATTTAATATATACAGTATACAGCAAGAAATATTCATATATGGACACATGAACAAATAGTATGTAGAAGGGGTACAAAATAGAAAAAGTGTTTCTTGAATTCTAAATAATATGGCCATGGAATACCCTACGAGTCCCTAACGAACGTGTAAATTATGTAAGAGAGATAATTTCTTCTGTCTACAATTTCAAAACCATTTTTGACATAAACGGAACGTTTTAGAATGCTTTGAAATGAGAATAAACAAAGTAAAACTAGCGTAAATAACCCGAGAAAAAATATCAATAAGCCTTAAAAAAAGAAACTAAAAACAAATTTTTGTTACATTTTTTAAGAATAATGTTGAAAGAAGCAGCAAACATTTCTCCAAGAGAGGAGATACAGAATTTAAATATCACAAAATATGAATTTATAAAACAATAAGTTAAAATGTTTTTAACTTACTGTTTTGAGGTGAAAAAATATTCTCAACAGTATTGCAGTTGGCAGGAGAAACTTGCGAAATAAACTTTGAACAGCAGACAAAAGCAGAAATCTTCTATTTTCAAGAGTTGTGGCAATACGTCGCATTATTTCTTTGGGGTGGGGAATATATATAATGGGTAGGGTTCAAATAGCTTCAAAACGGATTCAGGGTAGCATTTGACAGAAAATTGCCATTTCATTTATTACCATACTCTGTTGTTTTTTCTTTTCAAATTATTATTTTAATAAAACATTAGGGATGAACAAAACTGCGTCAGTCTATTTCTTTTTAAAGAAGCAAAAACTATATAGCCTCAAATCTTTGTAAAAATTTTCTTGATGAAGACATTTATTCATTCAAAATTCACAAAGACAAATGACAATTTCAAGGTTTATTTGTCTTTAAAAAGTAAAAAAACAATAATCAACCAGATTACCCTTTTTAGTTGAATACGCTGAGACTTCTAATTTTCGGCAACTTAGTAAGATATACTAAAAAATAAACGTTTGCTGCTGTTTTTACAAACAAATTGTTGTATTCCTTTTTTTCTTTGAATGATTTACCAAATGTTTATTTTATGTTTTGAAATATTGATGTAAAATAAAACAAAGAAAACATATTTACTATTTTTTATTAAAATGAAAATTTGAAAAGATATAAGAACTTAACTTAGAGAAATATCGATATTATTTGCTCGAAAACAACAGAGTAGTAATAAATGTTTAAAAAATACTTATTTAAAAACAAACATATTTCTTTTGAGATTTATTTTTAGCAATAAAAATACGAGTTATAAATACGAGGAAAGTTCAAATCTTTAAGAAAATGACTTCAAAGCCTTTCTACAGAGTGACTGACGCATTAGAAGAGACTTTTTCCAGACTTTGTCCTGTCTTCTAAGAAAAGTGGCCCATCAGAAATGTAGCACCCAGCTGATAAATCATACTTGCTTCTAAACAAAAATCTGAGAAGTTCAAATTTTTCGGCTTTCATGACTAATTATGATGTGTAACTCCCCCCTCTCTCTCTCTCTCATATACATTTATCACAGTTATAAAACCCCCAAAGAGTTTAGCTCCAACTTTCTTTTCTTTTTTATTGTTTAATGTTTTTCAAAAAAGTTCAAATAATTTTGGAGCAAAGAGTGCGAAGCGCAAAAACCACGCTCTTTTGCCCCAAATGAGTTGCTCACGCTCCATTCCGGCTGAATATAAAATGAGCCCTATTCTTCGCTTCAGCAAAAAAGAGCGCGATATTTATTGGAGGGTTCCGTAGTAAAGGCCT
>OY757910.1:82958958-83084159 GCA_963585895.1 Sepioteuthis lessoniana
CGTTTCACTTACGAGGCGTATGACAACGTCCATCACCGAGAGAGGCGACAACGTCCTCACTGTTCAAATACCAAAGGTAAAAAAAGGCACGTCCTTAATATTCAAGGAATAGAGACTGAGGTAGATTCTCGGTTGTCACGTGACCACTGTATTATCTCTCATTTCCTTGGTCTCGTACTTCGCTTTATGTCGTGGGAATACTAATCATGATGTATCATACCTAGGATGCTTCTTTTTTTTTTTTAAGGAAGGCGATTTTAAAATGTATTCTAAGCCCAGCCAATATAAGTGATATATAAATTTTGACAAATCTCCATAATATCCGAAGCCCAGACGGCTCAAGGTGTCAAATAAAACTACTGCATCTCTGCAGAGGAGTAAGCATCCCCAACCCAGCGAGTGTCTTGGTATGACATTAAACATTCTAATGGAGAGGCACAAATGGCTCGGTGGAGCCCATTTCTCCCAAGACCTATAACTGTATTATATTTGGTTTAGAAAAAAATATCTTGAGAAAATACCCAACCCCCAAAAAACTTATGGTGATATTATAAATGTTAATTGCCTATGAAGAAAAGTCGGATTAGTTTGCGGGCATAGGATTCTTCTGCCGCAGTTAATTCTACTTTTCCTGATTTCTGTCCTTCGCAATGTGCAGAACTTCTAGTAATAATATAGTCATCATATAGTTTACAGATAATGATACACAGATAATAATGATAATTTTTGTAAGGGAGAATTGCATTTTTCTTGTCTTTGATCTACAGTTGTTAAACAGTGTAATTTATCAAAGGAAATCTTTTTAATCTTCACTTTCCCGTATAAGGCAAAGCGGTTGGTGAGGTTGGGGGTTCGGGTGGTGGCATGTTGAAAGTGGAATTCATAATGCACACAATCATGAATCACGTGACCGGGTGAGAGTAATCGACACAAGACGTTGCAATGATGCCACTGGCAAAATCGCGCGAACAATATATATATATATATATGTATATATATATGCACATATATACATACATATATACATACATACACACACACATATATATATATATTTATACATGCATACGCATATATTCATATACACACATGCACTCACACACACACACACACACACACACACACACACACACACACACACATATATATATATATAGTGTAATCGGATGGAGACTCTAAATATATATACATATATATATATATATATACTACATATACTTTTTTCTCCTTTTCCCCGAGATGCCACACCCATTATGCACACGTGGAAGCACACATCGGTCTTCGCACCAATACCGTCAGCTCTTTGATGCGCACATATAATACATATGTAAGGCAATTAATTTTTCTGAAGGTTCGTATAATTATTTTCTCTTTCTTGTCCACTGATATAATTTGCTACATGAGGTAAGTTGTCGTGGCTCATCCAGTAAAGATGTTTTCTTTTGTTTCTTCTTCCCACCATACTTTTTAGAAATAAATAAAATATTATTTCGAGTCAAATTGTCGTCATTGAGGCGAGCTAACAGCACGGATTCCCTTGATTATCTCTTACTATCCGTCCCAATCAGTCATTGCTTTTCGTAAGTCCTCTACATGGCACCCCGTGTCCGCACAGGGCTGATGAATGAAGATTTTGATGTTGGGCTATGTGTAGGAATCTACAGGAAAACGTCGCTTACTTCACAAGCAATGCCCATTATGTCTTGCTCGTGAGATGGGAGGTAAGTATCCATACAGATTCTGTTTGGTCGGGTGTGCTTTTAGGAGTTGTTCAAGACAGCCCTCAGCTGAGTAGTTCCAATCTCGCTTTCTTATCCTAGCATTTAGTTAGAGACCAAGTGGTGCGACCATACAGTTGTACTGACACAATTATAGCCTGGAAGACTACCTGCTTTATTTTATTAGAGAGATCAGATTCCCATACAGGTCTGTCAATAGCAGCCTATACCTTACCAATACGTAAGTTGATATCGCTTTCAATCGATAAGATATTCCTACCGAGGTATACGAACTATTCTACTAATCTTAAAGGCTTGCCATTTAATGAGATGGCACCATCTTTATCAAAACACATGATTTATGTTTTATCTGAATTCACGTAGAGACTGATGCTTCTTGCTACCCGCTCCAGGCTATGCAACAGAGATTCGGCTCTAGCAGTTGTATTTGCTAAAATTGTATGATCAGTTAAAAAATATGAACTATTCCGAAATGAAATGTTTAGCGAAATGGTTATCGTCGGAGGAAATAGAATCGGCGAGTTGATTTTAAATGCTGGACGAGCCTATTTGCGTTTCACTTAGTGCGAATTGTACTAATTTCCATAGGGAAATAACCTTGTCAGCCCGAGCCCAGCCGGCTGGGGCTGTAGAATACACCGACTGGTTCTCTGAAGAAGGGTGAGAGCCCCCCCCCCGCAACGAGTATCCTGGACATGACACTAAAAAATTTGATGGTGAGGTTCCAGTAATACTGGAGCTTTGGGGAATGCGGAGTACGTGGTACCTTCAATAAGTTTCCAGACTTTTTTTGTACAGGCACTTAAAATTGTCGTACACTCTTGAAAATGCACGATGTTATTGCTATACATCTTATTAGATGACTGACCAATTTTTATGATTTCGGGTTCAGATGAACAGCTACAGAAGCAATTGGAATACACCCTACTAAAGCCTGATTGTCACAGCTGGTGAATTTCAAAAATGCAACTTGACACTTTAGAAGAACGATATGCAATAAAATTCTGTTTTAAACTTGGAAAAAATGCCACAGAAACGTATGGAATGCTTCAGACTGCTTTTCGACCACCTTACATGAATTGAGCATCAGTTTTTGAGTGGCATAAGAGATTCAAGGAAGGCAGGGAGTCTGTGAGGGATAATGAGAGGTGTGGGAGAAGTAAGGAAGTCAATACACCAGAGTTGATTGGCTAAAGATTTAGGGTTTGGTTAAGGGTTACTATGTTGAGTTTTAAGGGAGTTCAGGAAGAGATTCTGTCGGAAGAGGCCAGCACTCTTCAAATCGGATCAGTGGCATTTCCACCAGGACAATACACCAGTCCACAACTCCATCCTTGTCACACACTATTTGACCAAGATGGGAATCAAGACATTTCCTCAGCCTCCCTATAGACAAGACCTTGCTCCCTGTGACTTTTGGTTATTCCCTAAGCTCAGAGGTTGTCGTTATGAGACAATTGAGGAGATGAAAGAGGCCGTGACGAAGGTCATTGACACGCTCACACAAGAGGACTTCCATGGAGCCTTCCAGAAGTTGTTGGAACGGTACAACAAGTGCATTGCAGCCGGAGGTGATTAGTTGGAAGGGGACAAGAGCTTCATGTGCGTACTATCAATAAAAGTGCTCATACGAAAAAAGTCTGGAAACTTATCGTATGCACCTCGTACCTCTTCATTGCCATCGCTTCCAAGTACACGCTGGCCTGGAGTGGTTGCACTTGATAGGGTCCTTTCTATGGGTCAAATAAAACTAAACGGTGTACTTATGCTAAACTGAAATGTTTGAAATAGAACTGTTCTTGACATTGAAAATGCGTACTTATACTAAACTGAATTGTTTTAAATAGAACTGTTTTTAGATAGGACGAAACTGTGTACTTATGAATTGTCTGAAACAGAACAGTTTTGACATTAACTGAACTGTTTTGACATTTTATTGTTTGTAAACAAAAACTATACTTATACTAAACTGAATTGTTTGAAATTTAATTCGGCGTTAAATGACCCGAAAAGGTTGAAACGTCGTAAAACAAAACAACTTACCAACCAGCCATCCTGTCAGCCCAAAGCTGGAGGTTTGCGGAGAAAATAAAGATTCATGCCTTTCTCAAGGGCATTAACGAAATGCAAACACCCTTAAACCATGGTTGAATAACCGTTGAGCTCGGAATTAAACCTTACGCTTTTATATGCGAAACACTCAATATCCAACGACATAACGCATAAAAAAACACTGTTATTTATATATTTTCATTCTTGGATATCATAGAGATTTTTCCCAAATTGTTCGGTTCATATATCATTCTTGTTGTCTGGGTTTAGAATATACACTAAAACCGCCTTCCTTGAAAATAAAATGAAAAAAAAAAGTAAAAAGTGCTGTTCAAGGTTTGACACTAAATTGCATTTGATGGAGGGGGTTCAATTTTAGAACTTTGGGAAGTAAAGAGTACCCCTTCATTACCATTACTCCCAGGTGCACTCTGACACAGAATGATAGTGTCTGTTAGAGTCCCATCTATGGATCAAATAGATCTGTTTAAAAATTAATCTTAAAATTTAAAGAAACAACTACACAAGCACACACAAAAATTCCATGACCTTTAGGCATAAGATTAGCCCAGACGGGTTGACATGCCATTAAAAAAATCACTCAGTTCATACGTTTTTAATCTCTTGTTCGTTCGTGTCCTAAGTCTAACACTAGACTGGATATGGCGGTAAAGCACTAGTTCTGAGGTTCGTTGGGTATGGAGTCACCCTTTCATTGTCGTTATCCCAAGTCCACTCTGACCCGGTGAGCTAGTATGTGGTTAGTAGTAACTGTAAGCTGTTTAAAACTATTCATATTGAATAGGAATACTTGATACTATCTTCGTAAGAAATGGAATCGGTGACCCGAGTTCAAATCTCGGAAAGGCTGTTTGCATTTCGTGCTAATGCCCTTGGGAAAAGCATATCTCCAATTCTCTCCCTGCTCAGCTTTGGGAAAATAGTTAGGCAGACTGGGTTCTTTAGTCTTAATTAGGCAACTAGTCTCAAAGTGTGACGCTGTGGGTCCGAGACAGGTAGACTGACGAGTCGAAAGAATTAATTATTAAAGCAGGAAGAGTTCGAATACACTTTCTTTTGAGAGACCCCAGTATTTGCCAAAGTGAATGAAAAACAATATATGTATATTCTTTAGATGAGGAATGTAAAATTTTTTATAATCAATTGTTCTGAGGTGCTTTATTTTTGCCGAGAGAAAAATGGGTGACGGGTCATTTCCGTAGCAAGGGTCGGAAGATCAGGGACGACACCTGAGATGGCCTGAAAAACAAATTTAGCCTGAGAACTTGAAAATTTCTAAAAGTGAGTAAATTCAGTGACGTAATGTCTGGTGGAAGTAACCACCCCCCTGAGAGGGATGGGGTTAGGCGAAGTATAGAAGTTGTAGGAGAAACTGAAGTTAGTACCCGTTTACTTGGTGTAAGTGAGAGAAATTAATCAATGTAAGTTGGAGTTTGAGAAAAAGAATGGACCAAATTATCCGAGTTCTAAATTAGGAAGAAACTACCATTATCAATAGGAGAGGGCCATGAATTCGATATCTCTACCATCATCCCGAAAATGGGAACCGAATTACATATAAGCTGAGACTTTTGGTCACTCACCAGAAAAAAACGCTGAGAACTGAGGAAAATCCACGATATTTTGAGTCCTCCTGAGCCTAGACCTTTTACCAGACTCCCGATAGTGGACAACTTAGCTTCCTGATAGATAAGCAAAAAGAACGAAAAGAGAAAGGAGAGGAGAAACCATCAGACACGATACTTTGAGAAAACCTCTAGAGCCTAAACTTTGTGATCATACTCCGATTGAACAATGATTGCTAAGAACTTGGTTTCCTGCTAGGTTATAATATTGCGTCACTGTGGCAGATGAGGAAAGGGTTAAGAAACGATGTAACATTCCAGAAATATATAACAAAGGAAATCTTCACACTGAACTATATTCCTTTCTTTTGTTGAGGTCTTATTTTTGATGTGATCTGCTGGCGGCAGTTAACTGGACGGAACGAATGGCTCGCCTGCCAGATCAAAGAATACAGCGTGGGTGGAGGATACGAGTTAGATGACGAAGTCCAACTGCTCATCCAGTGAGCAGAAACGTCCGCGAACAATGCCAGCCCGTTGGACAACGTTTGTTGATTGCTGTGACCATGGAGGTGTACGGTTTATTGCAGGGGCCCAGGATCAAACCTCCTGTGGTTCTGGGTTACAGAAAGAAAACTCTGAACTGAAACCAGTTTTACTCTACTTAAAAATTAACCTTGTGTCAAATCCTCCTCTTGCGTTGAGTCATATATTCATTTGTGCGAAGGAATTCTGGCATGTGGATGGAGGTTACTACTGTAGAAGAACTGAGGTCGACAGTGATAATCTGACCTAAGCATAAAAGGAATTCTCGAAGAGGCCAGTTCGGTTGGGTTTGCATATTTGAATATTGGTCAATCAATGATATTCAAATAAATGAGAGTTTACTGGGTAAAAGAGAGACATTGTCAGAGCTACGATGTAAGCAGCAAGAATAATGAGTAGCAAGTAAATGTGAGAAAGTTCAAAGAGAAAAAGTCTTTTGTTTAAAGCTGTTGATTGACTGTTTTGAAACAACATGTCAACCAGAGTCATTTTATGCCGGGAGGTTAAGGAATCGCGTTCATTGTACGTTTAAATTCATATCTGTGTCGTTTGAGTTTTTTTGCACGCAATTGTATGATATCAAGTAATGCTCTCTAATATAAATTTGTACGTAGTTGTATGAATTCTTACACAAAGAATTTATATGCAATTATATGATTTCGAATAATTATTCTATAATAAGTTTGCGTATAGTTATTTGGTTTCAAGTTATTGATTTTTAATAAATAATTGTAGCTTCAAGTAACTATTCTTAATACAAATAGCGTATTGTTATATGGTATCAATATTCCTATCTAATACTAATAGTTCTCAAACAGATCCGTTTAGATGGGACCCTAACTATCACTACCTCTTCGGGTCAGAGTGTAGCTGGGACTCATGACAATGAAGAGCTACTCCAAAGTCCCTAGATCTGGAGCTTCCCATCAGATACAATTTAGTGTCATAGCAAGGACACTCCTTTTTTAGAGAAGATCTTACCTCACTGTAGAGGCTACAGTCAGCATATTCTAATTCCCGACTGACAGGAGTGAGTTTAAAGTAGTGTAAGAAAAGTATTTATCCACTTAATACCAGAATATGACACAAAGTCGATTTAATGTAGGGACCCAGCAGCAAACAAACCTCAGCAGCTCCGTCGGGATTATTCTTTTGGGGCAGCTCTTGATTCTTTTAAATGCGAGAAGTGCTGGATGGCGGTAAAGCACTATGAAGCTGAGGTCACGAATGTGACCGAGATAGTTAAAAGGAGAGGAATGCTATTTGCATTGTGCAAAAATGGGGAAAACTATCAAATTTGCCTCGTATTTACCGAATAAAGGGAAAAACCATTTAGTTTGTCATAATGAAAGTTTATCCACAGCATTTATATACAAGTGCAGCCATTTTAAAATCCTAGCCAATCTAGTCGACTGGGGCTGTAGAATACTCCTATAGCATCTCTATAGAGGGGGTAAAATCCCCCAATGAGCGTCCTAGATATGACATTAAACCATCTAATGGCGAGACTCCAGTTCTGGAAATTTGGGAAATATGGAGAACCCCTTCACTGCCATTGCTCGCAAGGCCCTATCTATGGGTCAAATAGAACTGTTTGACATTTCAACTGTGAGCAAACAAATGATAAATTGAATGGTTAGAAATAGAACTCTTTGAACATTTAACTGTGTGTAAACAAATGACTAATGTTTAATTAAATTGTTTGTGATACATAGCAATAGTTGCAGCCATTTAACTCTGTGCAAACGAATGAGTAATGCTAAATAAAATTATCAGTGTTAAATACTTGAAACTCTTTAACTGTATACCGAAATTTAATTATTAGTATTACATAGCAATACTTGGAACCGTCTGACAGTGTGTAAATGAATGAATAGTGTTGAATCGAATAATCAGTATTGCAATACTTTTAACCACTTCACTGTCTGCAAGCAAATAATTAATATTGAATAGAATCATAATTGTTAAATAACAATCATTGAAACCCTTTATCTGTGTAGAAACAATAACAATACTAGTGTGCAAACAAATTAGTTTTAACCGATTTAAAAATGAAATTACCTATAAACTGATCACTTACATATCATGTATTGCCATTTAACTGTGTGCAAACAAATGATTTATAATAAATAGAATTATTCGTGTTAGATAGAAATACGTGTGAAAAATATTGTGTGCTAAAAAAATGAGCTCAGGCTCGTTTAAAAATAACATCAACAAAATGTGTTTTCAAATCATATATCTAATATGTATAAACAGGATTTGGCATTAAATAACATATAATGGTTGATATACCAAAAAACCAAACCAAAAACAAAAATCCCAGCATGTTTTGAGAGACACTAAATGATATCAATAAGTTTGATTAGACTTTGGAACACGTTCTTATCGCGAGAATTTTTCTGTATTAACAATGTAGTTGGGAAACCCATTATTAATAAGGGTTTGTTTTATATTTTTAAGTTCATTAAAGAAAATGGTTCGAGAGGAAGATAGTAGTTTAGCTCTGGAAGCAAGTGTTTTTATTATTGTTCTTTTATAACAGAAGGGTCATTCACTGTGGAAATTGGGGGTGCCGGGATTAATGTTGTAGGTTTTTTTACAATGGAGGTTGTAAATCGGTCAATATTGCTTGTGACAATATTGCTTGTGAATCGGTCAATATTGCTTGTGACATCGAGAAATGGGATTTTATTGTTGATACTGATTTCTTTAGTGAAATTACTTTGAAAGATCTCTAGTATTTCATCAGTGCTATTAGTGAGGAGTGTGTCGTCTGCGTACCTTAAATAATATTAGATTTATTGATGGTATTAAAAGCCTTATTTTCAAGGGCTGACACGTAAAAGTTACTGAAAATAGGGCCCAAAACTGACCCCATCGCGATTCCATCTTTTTGGATGAATATATTTCCATGGGGATCGTTAAATGGTATCTCAGTAGTGCAGAGTAAAAGCATTTTGCGTAAAGTATTGGAGTTGATTTTGAATGGAGAGAACGTTGGATTGTGGTAAATATTATTTATAATTATATTGATTGTGTCTAGAAAGGGAACATTTGTGAATAAATTTTCCACGTCTAGAGAGGATATTATTCCATCGTTTGGTTTATGAGTTTTAAGTATTTCGATAAGTTCTTTTGTAGATTTAATGCTATCATTATGGAAAACGTATGGGTTAATTAGATCGTAAATAGTTTTTGGAAGTTAGTAGATGTTGTTAACAGTGAAATTATTGGTCGAAGTGGATAGCCAGGTTTATATATCTTAACATTTCCGTAGATGTATCCAGGTTTGTAATCACCTGTTATTTTTGGTAATTTTATATTGTGAAGGTCAGCTTTATTAGCATTAACGAGTTTGTTGATTTTAGACTTGAGTTGGTTAGTTGGATTATGATTCAGTTTTGTAAATTTGTTTTTATCGTTGAGGATGGTCTGTAGTTTAGAATGGTAATTAGATTTATTAAGTATGATATAGATATTGGTTTTAGTTTAAACTCGGTTTTGTTCCCGGAGCTTTAGTTGGTTTTGATATAAGATTTCAATTTTAGTTTGTTTTTGTACATGGTCGAATTCTTTAAAAGGATGATAGGTTGGACCCAAGTTGAGGAAATCCTTCTGTGGTTGCGTTAGTTCGTGGTCGAAAAGATTTATGAATTTATCATCGTTATTCGGAAATGGTATGAAGCCATTATAGAGGTTGTTAAGTTTTCTTTTTATTCTGAGTTTATGTTGATAATGATTTTATTCAATTATGTATGACAGTTTGTGTTCTACGGCTTGTAGCAGTTGAGTTGAGAGATAATTTTTTAATTTGTTTCAAATATGTGCATCAGTATTTAGGGTGTTTAATTTTTCTTTATTGTAGTTAATTTGTCTTTTTATAAGATTACAGCAATACTTTTGGGTGTCACTATCGTGATGAACTGGAGGATTATGTATTCTAAAGTATATGTAATTGAGCCGAAGTCTTTCATTTAAATATGTTTGATCAAATAATAAAGACACATTTTGTCCATATAATTTTATTAAGATCCTTTCAGATTTCCTGATAATTGTCTTGGTTTCAGGATGGAATTAGTGGATAAATTTATCCATCAATTCCATCCTTAATAAAATTATATAGGCAAAATGTGTCATTATTAACTAATCAAAAATGCTTAAATGAAAAACTGCTGCTCAAAAACAACAACACACACACACACACATATATATATATATATATATATATATATACATTTATATGTACACACACACACACATACACACACACACACACACACATATATATATATATACATGTGTACACACACATATATACAGACATATATATATAAACATATATATACACATATGTATATATATACGCACACACACACACACACACACACATATATATATATGCACATATGCACACATATACACACATATATATATATGTACGTATATATATACACATATACGCACATAAATATATATACACATATACATGCACATGTATATATACACACACACACACACACACACACACACACACACACACACACACATATATATATATATATTCAAATATATGTACACACACACGCATATATATACAGATATATATATACATATATACATATAAAATATGTATATATACACATATAGATATGTACTCATGTATATTTAAACACTTATATATATACATCTATACATACACACACTATATATATATATATACATTAAAATATATACATATACACATACACACGCAAGCATACGTATATATATATATATACACACATTAAGTAAAGTTGGTGACCTTAGTGGAAGGTGACCCGAAGACTCCATTTCAATAGCTTCTACACCGAAGTGCAGGGTAGAGTGCAACTCCATTCCGAGGATTGCTCCACTTTACTCTTGATCCTTACTTTATAGTGCTAAGTAGTTAGCAATGTGGCATCAAGTACCATTTGTTGAGTCTTTGGTATGACTCAACCTGGGATTGAACCACGGTCTCCCGAACTATTGGCAAACAAACTACTCACTAGGCCAACACACACACACACATACATATATATATATATATATAGCTTTATACATATTAGATATATATATAGTTACACGCACATATATTTTTACATATATATATATTTACACACATATACAAGCACATATATGTGTATATTAACAAACGTAAATATATATATACACACACACACACATACACACACATATATATAATCACACACACACATATATATATACACATTTATACACATATATATACACATATATATACATGTATATATATACACACAAATATATACATATATATATACTTATTTATAAACATATATATATATATATATACATATATATGCATTTATACACATAAAATGTATATATACACACACATATATATACATCTATGCATATATAGATCTATATATATACAAACGCATATATGTATATATGCAGTAGCGTCCAAAACTAAGGTACAAAATTTTAAAACCTAATATTTGTTAGAAATAACAACTGTGAAAAGCTGAAATTTTGATAACTGGTAGTCGTTAACATCCATTATAACATACTAAAATTTGAATCATTTGCAAAGGATAAAAAAAGAATCATAACATTTATTTATTTTCAAAATAGGATCGTCCAAAAGTAAGGGACAAAATTGAGAAAAATAATGTAAACAGTATGCTATATTCAAATTTTTTGATTTCCTCTAAAGAATAAGTCTTACTTAGTCATTTGTAAACGTTGCATCAGCCGGCACCATGACGAAACGCCAAAAACTTGATTACTCTGTGAGACAAGCTATTGTGACGCTACACAAGGAAAAGCACACAATTAGAGAGATTTCAGAGAAAGTGAAACGTTCCAAAAGTGTTGAAGGCAGGGTTGTTAAATCCTACAATGATACTGGCAAAATAGTTAGTGCTTTTAAAACCGGCAGACCCCGCAAAACCTCGGCAAGAGAAGATCGAATAATGCAGCGTATGTCATTAAAGGACCGTTTTAAGTCTTGCACAGAAATTAAGAGGGATATGAATAGTACCTCGTGTTAATGCATCAAGACAGACTGTTTCTAGACGACTGCAAGAAATAGGACTGTTTAATCGAACCCCAAGGAAGAAACCATTTGTTAGTTCGAAGAATGAGAAGAAGAGATTAGAGTTTGCAAACAGGTATGTAATTTGGACATATGAAAATTGGGCAAAGTATTTTTCAGTGATGAAAGCAAGTTTAATTTATTTGGAAATGATGGAAAAAAACAATGTAAAGAGACGTATTGGTGAAAGATTAAGTGCAAAGTGTACTAAGAAAACTGTCAAGTTTGGGGGCGGAAGCGTCATGGTATTTGGAATGTTTTCTAGCCAAGGTACAACGCCTCTTGTCCGGTTACAAACTCGTGTAAACGCGCAGATCTATAAAAAACATTGTTCAAGATCATGTTGTGCCAATCATACAGAATTCAGGTTTCGATAGGGCTACCTTTATGCAAGATAATGCCCCATGTCACAAGGCAAAGGTGGTCATGAGTTACCTTAGCGAGCAAGATTTGGAAATTATGGATTGGCCACCGCAAAGTCCTGACTTAAATCCAATAGAAAAATTTTTGGAAGACCTTAGAAGTGAAAGTTATGGAAAGAAATCCCACTAACACGGAGGATTTGAGGGTGAAGCTTCAAGAAGAATGGTCTAAAATTAGTATCGAGGATTGTCAAGAACTGATTCGTTCTTGTAGTCAAAGATGTGCAGCTGTCATTGAGTGCAAGGGCTCATTTACTAAATATTGATTGTACATGTAGTTTTATTGTTTTTTTGGTTGTTTACATTGTTTTTCTCAATTTTATCCCTTACTTTTGGACGTTCCAAATTTGAAAATAAATAAATAATTGTTATAATTCTTTTTCTATCCTTTGCAAATGATTCAAATTTTAGTATGTTATTATGGATGATAACGACTACCAATTGTCAAAATTTCAGCTTTTCACAGTTGTTATTTCTAACAAATATTAGGTTTTAAAATTCTGTCCCTTAGTTTTGGACGCTACTGTATATATATATATATACATTTATATATAAACATATATATATATATATATATATATACTCATGTATATATACACACATATTTATACATATATATACACATATAAGTATGCACATATATACACATATATATGTACACATACATATATATATATATATATATTAACACACACATATATATATACATAAATATGTACACATATATACACACACCTATATATACAAAGCTTTATACACACAGAAATTACACATATATAAGCACATATATGTACAAATACATATATACTTATATATACATAAATACACACGCATATATACACATACACGAATGTATATACGCACAGAGACACACATGTACAACGAAAGAAAAATGTCCTCAGGGTGTCTGTAGCGGGGAGGGAGAATATATCACCCATAATACTTGCTCATACGGTAACGATCTGGATATGTACCCGGCTATAACGTGTGATTTTGGCAAAGAATTCCACAGCTTGCGAGGATTACGAATCCACAAGGCACGCTGGTAGAAACAACGTAATTCTCCTATCGGTGAATGTAAATCGAATGATGGGCTTATGACTCAGGAATACCCCAACAGAGTTCAGGATCCCATTGGTGAGCGTCAGGGTCCTAGAGACATTCTTAGCAAGCCAAAAATTTAGTGGCCCAAGAGCAATCAGATAGCTACCTGGACGAACTTAGATCAGGAGCTTTCTTTTTGCTCACCACCCATCCTAAGGGCCCCATTGATCAACAAATAACATCTTTCTGCAGAATTATATATAACGTTTGTCTGGAGTGCTTTGGTGCAGTAACGCATAAAACTAAAGGAAAACGAACCGAATACGCGACGGATATAGAAGGGATTTCAACATGAATGATATGCACGCGGAACCACCATTCTCGTGTGATTACGCAAAATCAAGCAACGGTTGCTATGATATCAACGACCGAATGTAAACGCGTTTTTAAATCACAAACTGCACTAAAAATGAAGATGATTGAACGTCCAATGTAATCTCTGCTTTTAGTTGACCTGGCGCATATATATATGTGTGTGTGTGTGTGTGTGTATATATTTCTTTCTTTTACCCTGTCCAGTGGCAAAAGCTGATTGGTAGCTCCAGGAGGGGTAGTACTGCCTTGAGCTACCGAAACTGTGTTATCACCCTGGTTGGCGGCTGATGAGGGCAGAGTATCGCACGTGCTTTCACACGTTGTATGATAAAAAAATATATATGTACGTACACACATATATACACACATACAAACACATACATATATATAGGAATGTACACACACATACACGCGTATACATATGTATATATACACACACACATACACACACATATATTTAAAAAATTGACCGTGTTTCATATCCTGGCTGTGTGGAGGGGTTGGTAAATACACACACATATATATATACACACACGTATACATATATATATACACACACACGTACACATATACATATTTACACACACACATTTATATACACACATATATACATAGGCGCACATGCACAGGCATATATATACACAAACGATATGACCAACCCTGTTTCTTAGGGCTGCAGATTATGCCGACTTCACTTCAACAGAGTGGCAAAACTCTTCAATGAGGCTATCTGCTTCCATTGGTTGCGACCCATAAGAGAGGATCTTGGTGGCTGAGTGACCCATGACACGGCAACCGAAGTGGTCACGGGACTTGCAACATGCTACCTTCGCTTTTACTGAGCTAGATGGGCGTTTCGGAGAGATACGATACAATCAATCGGCTGGCCATGTCACGTCCTAGCACCTATATAATTTTGTCGGCTGTTTGTTTCAAAAGGCTCTTGTGGCAAACAAGTACTCAATCCTATTTCATCGTAAATGTACTGTTATATAGCCATGACCAACTATACAAACACATATGCATGCAGAATCATAACGACGACACAATAAAGACGAGCGACACAGTTCTTTAGAAAAATATACCTCTCACTTTATTTGAAAGGGTTCGAAAGGGTTACTAAATGTTTTACTGTAAAAGGGAGTTGGAGACTGAACTGAACTACAACATATTGACCCCCACTCTTATGGCCAAAACAGCGTTTCTTTCCCGTTCTCCTGGGCTGCTCAACCGGGGGCCTGGGGGCCCAGCCTCTCTGGGACATGTTCTTCATTCCAGCATCTTCTCTCCAACTCGTCTGATCTCCAACTGATTGAACTTCCTGTGCACCGAGTTATATAATTGTTCGTCACCCACCTTCTTCTTGTGGGCGTCACAAATCACACTCATTCATCCCGTCCACAGTCAAGGTTATATCCTGATATTCCTCGACCGATGCACCTGTTATTTACACAGGTGCATTTCCTGTTTTGACAGCTTGGCCGGGTTCAATTTGCTACAGTACAAGAAGGCAGTGACTATTGATCAACTGTGCTAAGATTGTAATACTTGAAACAACTCAAACTATGTGCTAACAAATCATTAATATGAAATAGAATTATGAACGTTAAAAGTAATATTTGAAACCATTCACCAGTGTGAAAACAAATGAGTTTTAACACGTTTAAAAATAAAGTTATCCACAAACTATTCACTAATAATTCGTGTATGTGTGTATGTGTATGTGTGTGTATGAACAGGATTTGCCATTAAATACAAATATACACATATATACACATATATATGTACATATATATACATATTAACACAAACATATATATATATATATGCACACACACACACACATATACATATATATATATACACACATAAATATACACATATATAAACATATATATATATATATATATATATATATATATATATACAAATTCATATATACAAGGTTTGCTGTGACATTAAACCAAATAACCAAACCAAGCCATAATGTTCTTTTTATAACTGTTTTCGTTAACAGCACATTCACAGTAGGAATCTTTGCTCTCAAATCACTAACATATTTCTATTTATGTTTTCATTCATGATAATTCAGAAAACATATAAATGAAAAATGTTAACGATCAAAATTTTGATACAGGTGTGATAGAAAATCAAATCAATGTGTCTCTTTATAACTTTCGATGAATAAAAGTATCGAATATCAAATCAAACTATGTGTGACAATTAAGTATACGTTCTTGGAATACTGAAGATCAAACCTTCTATACCTGACCTTCAAGCTAGGATTAGAGTGTAGTATCTGTTCGGCTGTCTTCTTGCATTTAGGTAAGATACGATGTCATATTCTTGCTTTCGAATAGCATATGACAAATAAGTAAATAAGCAAAAGACGAAGACAAGCCTGGTCCTAAATAATCCAGCTCAGTAGCAGCACCTCCCCGGTTGCGATTCAAGTGTAGGCTTAAAGCAGTCTCACGTTTGTGCTACCGTAGTCGAGATGCCCAATGTTATTTTTGTCCTTGCTTGTGGGTACGCACATCGAGATCCTTCGTTAAAAAGAACGCGTCGTATACTTCAATCGAAGTGATAGACGACCCCTGGCAAAAATTATGGAATTCTTTATCATTATTATTATTTACCCATTTGAGGTTTTCACATCAGCGCAAACTGATCGTCTTTCACTGGAGATTGAGTGACAGCAAGTCTCCTCAAGTCTCCTGGACTCTTCTCAGTATTCGGACCGTCTTCAATAAAGCTGTTGTTTGTATGGTCTCCACTCGGCCGCCAACTTCCAAATCCTCCAGGCCTTTTAACAATCCTTTAGTTACCGAGCCAAAAGCACTAATCACAATTGGTATAATTATCACCTTCATGTTCCATAGTTTTTTCTATTCTCTAGCAAGGTCGAGGTACTTATCTCTCTTTTCACATTCTTTCAGTTTCATTCTGTGGTCATTCGGGACAGCAAAGTCGACAATTTTGTAGGTTTTCTTTTTTTGTTGATTATTATAAGATCTGGTTTTCTGGCCGATTCGCGATTCGTTTGTATGTCAAAGTCCCATAGGAGTTTGTGAGTGTTATTTTCTAGGACAGGTGGTGGTTTGCGCATATACCATTTGTTGGCATGGTCAAATTAAAATTTCTTGCACATTTCCCTGTGGATCACCTTGCTCACCCAGTCGTGTCTAGCCTTGTATTCCTTCTGTGCCAATTTACTGCATTCACTTATTATGTGATTGATGGTTTCATCACTGACTGCATAGTCTACATTTGCTATTTTGTTGCGTCTTATCAATCCTCACCTTGATATGATTGGTTCTTATGGCGCTGTTTTGTGCTACCATTAGGAAAGATTCTGTTTCTCTCTTAAAGTTTCCTTTTTTTTGCCATGTCCAGGTTTTTCCGTGTGAGATACTGTTTATTAGTCGTTTAAAACGCCCAGGGAATTGTTTTCCTTCCCATTTTTGTTTCCTAGTTTTTGTCATTCTGTTATCTATGGTGTTGTCAGTATTGTTTCTGATTATTATTATCATTATTATTTACTCTTTTAGAATTTTTCTCATCAGCGTAAGCTGATGGTCTTTCACTGGAGTTTGAGTGAAAGCAAGTCTCCTCAAGTCTCCTGGACTCTTCTCAGTATTCTGGCCGTTCTCAATAATGCCGTCGTTTGGATTGTCTCCACTCAGCCGCCAACTTCCAAGTCCTCCAGTCCCTTTAATAATCTTTTAGTTACAGTACCAAAGTCACCTTTCACAATTGGTATAATTGTCACCTTCACGTTCCATAGTTTTTCCATTCTCTCGCAAGGTCGAGGTATTTATCCTTCTTTTCACATTCTTTCACTTTTATTCTGTGGTCGACCGAGACAGCAAAGTCTCAATTTCGCAAATTCTCTTTTTTTTATTGATTATTGTAAGGTCTGGTCTTCTGGCCGAGATTAGGTGATCCGTCTATACGTCAGAGTCCCATAGGAGTTGCTTATTATTATTGTTATTATTATTATTTAGCAGTAAATAAACTAATAACAGATCAAACACAAAGCATTTTTATTTAATATCTGAACCTTTTTTTTCATAAGATATGCCTTAAACGAACTAGATTAAATTATTTTAATTAATGGTATATTTTTCCAAGTCATGCAGAGGAATATATTACAAATTGACCAAATGTTTAAAAAAACAACACAGAATTCATTGACAAAAATAATTAAAATGAATGCTTCATTGCTTCTCCTGGAGCTTTTTAGCAGCCTCAAATTAACTATTATTGTTTATTGTATAAATTCGCGCAAATATTATGCATACATTCTTTGAAATTTCAACTGGTGCAGTTAATTTACTGTAATCTATATAGATTTTAGGGCCTCCATTTTTCTTTTCTACTTTTACCCATGGTAAAAATGATGGAATTAGCTCACAGAGAATGTTCATTTTTTTTTTAGCTGTAACATGTGGGATGCAAAAACTTATTTAATAGTTGAATATTCTGGCTTCATAAAATATACCTTAAATTAGATAAAACTATCTAAGTTAATGGTATAACTATATGCCACAGCTCCAGCCGACTGAGCCACCGGACACTCTTAGAACTGGGGGTCTTACCCCTCTGCAGAGAAGTCGTTGGTGTTTTCTACAGCCCCAGCCAACTCGGTCACAGGACACTCTTTGGGGTGAGGTCTTACCCCTCAGCAAAGAAGCAGTCGGTGTATTCTACAGCCCGAGCCGACTGGGCACTTTTGATAAGAAAGATATACATGGCTCTTATTTTATGTTTTTTTTTAATTGTCTCAGCAGCTCATTTTTGTATCTTCATGAAACAAAAAGGGGATTTATGATATACTCTGGGTGCAACATGTTATTAAAGGAATCTTTTCCAGATATTTCCTGAGGCGTCAACATCTGGAAATCTTTATCGCCATTTGATGAGAGTAGAGTTCACGAATAAGACAAGATTGCTTAAGATTTTGTTCCATTATCTCTTTCATCTTTTATGCTAAACAATGGCGGCATACTTGGCCAATCTTGACAATATTTTTAGGTGTTAGAATCCTGTATGACAAAGATATGTTTACTCGTTTTTCGTCGAAACTGCAACATCTGTTTTGACGTTTGATGCAGACTGTGGGACTAGTATAAATTGAATCATGTGCGTTTGACTGCTTTTCCAAAACTCTCTAATGCAAAGTGCAAGACAACAAAATTTAAACAAAAGTAAGTTTTATGAAGGTCTTGAAGATAAGGATATTGTTAGCTGGAAGATCTCGAGAGTCGGGAGAGAGAGATGATGAAGACGAAGTTCTTGATGAAGAAATGATAAACTTTATATCGTTAACAAGAACCCCCACCCCCCAAAAAAATAAAGATGAAAGATGGAGTATTTGATTTGTTTTGAGTAATCATTAGACTGCCTGAAAAGATTAAGCTAGGTAGATCTTTCAGTATTCTTTCTTATTTTATTGAATACTGTAGGATTACCTCACTTGTTAGTCAAAAGATTACTGCTAATGAATGTTAGGTAGCGTTGCAGAAGCAGCAGTCTTGTATATTAAAAAAAACGCTAGTATCTCATTCTCTTTCACTGACTGGATGTTTTAGAGCAATTGATTTTGGCAGGTTTTCAGCCAGTTTAGGGTTCTTTTATATCTAGGTTTGGGAATTAATTCATTGTCCGTTCTTATTTACATTTTTGTGTAGTTGTTTCTTAAGAGTTTTATTTGCACACGGTCCTATCGAATATTAATCATTTTAAAAAAGATCTGTTTTACCTGTAGATGGGACTCTGACAGCTACTGCCACTCGGGGTCAGAGAGGACCTGGGAGTAATGGCAATGAAGAAGTACTCTTTAGTGCTCCAAAACTTTGAACTCCACATCAGATATTATATATATATATATATATATAGTGTTATACCATTTGTTTGTGTGTGTGTATGTGTGTGTGTGTGTGTGTGTGTGGAGGGTCTTAGCCCTCTGTAGACAGTTGTGACAAGGCCCGTCTCATCCTCCAGAGACGGGGACTTTTCGTCTTGTAATGTAATGGCCGAGGGATTTCGTTTTATATATCTTGCCTTTCGGTTTAGTTAGGCTGAGAACCTTTCGTTTAGCGCATGGGTTAGTTAGGTGCAACATGAGCGCAGGTGTTCACGCGAGCGCGGGGAGGATGTGTCCTTCAGAGATATCAAAATAAAAAATCACAGATAAAAAATGTGACCAGGGGGATGTGAATGACGTCATGCACCGGAAGAGTGGGCTGAAATTTGACAAAAGTCAAAGTTGAGTTCCTGCCTCGGAAGAAGAAGGTTGACTTTCGCTTGCTCGCCGAGGCCTTGCGGCAGGTGTCGCGCGTGTAGGGGGGGGGGCAGATGAAAAAGTCAGCATAGAAAGATTGTGCCTCTCTCTCAGGTCGAAAAACCTTTTAACTCAAAGGTAATAAAAAGTTTCGTACCTGAACTAAGAAGTCGTAAGTGTTTTTCGTGTTTCGGTATTCCTATGTTATCTATATATGAACATTTTATGAACATTATATGTACGTTTTAATACTCATGTATGGCTATGTAACAGTCTCTCGAAAACCTTGTGTCGCATTGAACATGACACTACAAAATAGTACAAAGGATATAATAGGAGGTGTGCATAGCGAAATAGTTGTCGTTGTAAGAGAACGACCTGAGTTCAAATTCTGAACGACGCTGGTAACGTTTCTCTGCGAGTAAATGCATTTGAATTTAGAGTGGCAACAAGCTTAGGAGAACGTAAATTTGAACCAGCAATATTTTGCGTAAAAATTGACCATGTGTTGAATCCTGATCATATCCGACCCTGGGAATAATGGAACTTTTGTTCGTGAAGAGGAGCGTAAAATTTTATATGATCTAATGAGAAAATGTTCTTTCACTGGTCGAAAGCAAAATGATACATATTTTGATGAAAGACTTTAAACATTTCTTAAAAAATACCTTCGCTTGCATTTCTTACTGAAATGTAATGGTTGGTTGGTTGGTTGTGTTTATGGCATATCAACCTTTGTAGGTTATTTAATGCCAAATCCATTTTTATGCAAATAATCAGCTCTAATTCAAACAATTCAGTTAAGTATGAGTACAAATTTCAATTGTCAAAAACATTTCTATTTCAAGTTATTCAGTTTAGTCAAACAATCCAGTTTAGCATAAGCATGTCGTTAGTTCTATTTAACCTATAGATAGGGCCCTGTCAGGTGCTACCATTCCGGGCCAGAGTGGACTTGGAAGCAATGGCAATAAAAGGGTGCTCCGCATTCCCCAAAGCCCCAGCATCACAGGAGCTTCACCATCAGATTGTTTAGTGTCATATCCAGGACACTCATTGGGAGGTGTCTTACCCAACTGCAGAGGTGCAGTCGGTGCATTCTACAGCCCCAACCGATTGGGCAAATTGAAAGGCTAGAATTCCTGAGTATGACAGTAAAGAATCACCCCTCTTTGTGATTATTTTAAAGTTCATAGATTCGGAGCAGTCTTCTTAGGTTTTGATCGATGAGTTAAATTGATCAGTTGAAAATTATTAATATTAGAGAAGCATACTTAAGACCATACAACTACAAAATATTAGTATTAATAGTTAATCAATTCACCTACCTAGGAAGCAGTGTCTCATCAACTGAGAGTGATATCAACACGCAACAAGGCAAATGCACGGACAGCTATCGATAGTCCATCGGTCAAATGGAAGTCAGACCTGACCGATAAAATGAAACGTAGTTTATTCCAAGCAACGGTTGTGTCGTTACTGCTATATGGATGCACTACATGGACGCAAACAAAACAGATGGAGAAAAAGATTGACGACAACTACACAAGAATGTTGCGAGCAATATTGAACACGTCCTGGAGGCAGCACCCCACAAAGCAGCAGCTGTACGGTCACCTACCACCCATCATGAAAACTATCAAAGTTAGACGAACCAGACATGCAGGACACTGCTGGAGAAGTAGGGACGAGCTCATAAGTGATGTACTCTAGTGAACCACATCACATGGCAGAGCAAAGGCAGGACGACCAGCTCGAACCTACATACAGCAGCTCAGTGTAGATACGGGATGTAGCCCTGAAGACCTGCTGGAAGCAATGGATGATAGGGAGGGGTGGCGAGAGAGGGCCAGGGATATCCGTGCTGATGGCGCGACCTGATGATGATGATGATGATGATGGTGGTGGTGGTGATGATGATGATAATTGTTTCCAAATGACTATCTTTAGTTAACTAAAACCATATAATTGCTTAAAAAACAACTTCGGTATTGAATAAACCGACAAAAGCTGAAATGCCATAAAACCAACCAAGAATATCCTCGCTAAAAAAATAAAAAAAGACCCTTTTATAAGAAAGGAAATCGAACTTTTATATGCTTCGAACTTGATATTTATTATTGAATAAGGATTATTAAATGAATACCCACCATAATACATTAGATAGTCAGCACGTCACGTCGACTATGATTGATTTTAACGGTATGCCAACCTGTTTGGGGTTATTTTGATGGAGGTCTTACTTCTCTACAGGGGACAATGTCATCATATTGTAAGCCTCGCCTGTAGGCCCTGATGTTATGTCGAGTAATTTTCCTTCATGACTTCTCCCAGAATAGTGGTGGGGGGTAACTTGGCGGTGCTCCTTCCTTTTCCAAGTCATTTCCGACAGGTTTTACTAAGTTACATGGTAAGAAATGATCCCTGGTCTGTTATCGAACTCCCAAGATAAACTATGGCTAAAGTACTCCCACTGCCCGGGTATATATCCATAGCATGGGGAGAAGTGGGTCCATGTCTTTATATCAAAAATACAAATGTGAAGGGAACATAAATTATTTGAACTGTTTGCCGATTCCATACTCCTTACTGTTAACCGTTTGGCCACACTCTAATCCACCTTTATTATTGGGAAACGTAAAAATGTTCGTTGGTTTATCAAGTAAAAACTGTCTTGAAAGGCAAAAAACACACAAAAAAAAAAAAAACAAATGATCTTTTCGACCAGTAAAATCTCCCAAATAAATGAAAGTGTGATTTTACTAATAAAAGAGAAAAACAAATATTGATCATTTTGACAAACAAAAAGGCAAAAGAATAATCTTTTGGTCAATAAAACAGCTAATCAAAGAATGATCTCTTAATAAATAAAAACTAAATAGTGATCTCTCTGACGAAAAGCCAATACCTCACCTAAAAAAATCTAAGAAGGATCCTTTTCAAATAAAAAAGGGTCATGTTTTCACCCATAAAAGGATAAATTACTGTACAAACTTTTTACCAATAAAGTGACAAAATAAGTATAATTCTTTTGAAAGACAAAAAAAATGAAAATTTGTATAAGAAATGGTCGCTTGACTAATAAAAAGAAAAAAAAAAAAAGAATGACAAAACCAGATAAAACAATTTCCAATCTTAATAATATGAGAAATGAATCGATCTTTTTGATCAATAAAAAGACATAGAAAAGAAAAATCTGGTTGATCAATTAAAAGACATGTAAATAAAAGACTTACTTGACCAAAAAATGTCAGTTAAAAATGTTTTATCAGGGAAAAGATAAATCAAAGAAGACTGATTTTTTGATAAATAAAAGGTCAAAGAAGTTCTTTTAGGTCAATAAAACTCAAAACAAATTATCTTATGGCTCAATAAAATGTAAATGAATTATATTTTGATTCATAAAGATAAATAAAAATGCTTTTAACCAAGAAAAAGGCTCAAGAAAAAGATTATTCTTTTATCCAATAAAAATACAAATAAATAATGAGTTTTGACTAATAAAAGACAAATAAAAGCTTGATTTTTATTTCTAACTATGAAAGAAGTTATTTTTAACCAATAAAAAGACAAATAAAAAGTACCCTTTTTTAATAATAAAAAAATGAATAAAAGAATCTTATTTTGATCAATAAAAAGATAAAGTATAAAAAAGAATGGTGTATTTAACTGTAAAAGGGGAAATAAAAGTATGATGTTTTTAATCAATAAAAGAAAAAATGACCTTTTTAATGACTAAAATGACAAAAAGAATGATCGGACCAATAAAATATCAAAATGATCATTTTGACAAATAAAAAATAAAATAAGAAATGATCTTATTATGACCCATAAAAAGATAAAGACAAATAAACAAATACAAGTTCAATAAATAAAGAACAAGATGAATAAAAAAACGATATCCTTTTTTGCCAATAAAAAGACAAATAAAAGAACAATTTAAACCAATAAAATTTAAAATAAAAACGCACTTTCTGTCAGTAAAATTTTAGCCAAATGAAATTTGGAATAAAATAACCCACTTTTTGTACAGATAAAAAGACCAAATGTGGTTGGTTGTTTGGGGTTTTATGGCATATCAATCTTTGTAGGTTATTTAACACCAAATCTATTCTAATACAAATTATCAGTTCTTTTTCAAATAATTCAGTTTAGCATGAGTAGACAGTTTAATTGTCAAAAACATTTCTATTTCAAGCTATTCAGTTTAGTCAAAAAGTTCTAATTTGAACAATTCAGTTTAGCGTAAGTACAATTTTAAAGTCAAAATCAGTTCTATTTCGAGCAATTCAGTTTTGCATAAGTACGCAGTTTATTTCAGATAACTCAGTTTAGCATAAGTACGCAGTTTAAATATCAAAACAGTTCAGTTTAAGATGAATACGCAGTTTAAATACAGATGCAGAAAACTCTCGAAACTACAGTTAAGTTATTCAGTTTAGTCAAACAGTTCTAATTCTAACCATTCAGTTTAGCATAAGTACGCAGTTTAGTTCTATTTAACCCATAGATAGGACTGCAGAATTGGAATCACTGGGATTCGGCTCGCTGTTTTCTTTTCATAATTAGGAAGAAGATAAAATACTTCATTCTTCTTCCCTCAACAGAAACATCAATATCATCGTGGACCGCTGTTACGCGTTTCAAGGTCTAATTTATAGATAAATCTAAAAAAGAAAACAGACATACACACACATAGACACACAGACATAGACACAGACATATATATATATATATATATATAATGCACACACACATCCATATATGCAAATGCATACCCACCCCCATATATACAAATGCACACACACACACATATATCTACAAATGCACACTTCACCCATATATACAATAGCACACATATACTCATATATATAAATATACACACGCATACCCAGATGTAAAAATGCGCTCACACAACCATATATACAAAAGTGCATACAAACTGACACCCATGTATACAAATGCACCCCCATATTAACAAATGCACACTCACACACACCCATATATACAAATGCACACACATGCATACACATAAATATATATACAAATGTATACATACCCATATATGCAAATGCACACGGGCACACCCATATATTCAAATTCACACACACACATATATATATATAAAAATGCACACACACATACACTCATATATACAAATGCACACACACACACACCCATATATAAAAATTCACACACACACACACATATATATATATATAAATGCACACACACATACACTCATATATACAAATGCACACACACACACACACACCCATATATACAAATGCGCGCACACATACACCCACACCCATATATACAATTGCACACATACACACACACCGATATATACAAATGCACACACATGTACACACATATATATACAAATGCATACATACCCATATATACAAATGCACATGCGCACACCATTATATATAAATGCACACACACAACCATATATACAAATGCACACACACACACACAGACATATATACAAATGCATGCATACATATACACACACCCATACATACAATTGCACACACATACACACATCCATATATATATATAAATGGACACACACACACACACACACACACACACACACACACATATATATATATATATATATATATATATATCTCGGTATCAAAGGCATATCACCAAAAGAGATTTATGAAAAAATGTTGACAGTTAAGAAGTATGCACCTTTTTACAGAATGCATAAAAAGTGGGCAGCAGAATGAATATGTCTACTATCTCAATGATTTCCTCTCAAATTTCAAGTTTGTGGAATAGAATAAAACAGTTTGGAACTCGACTTTTTCATTCAAAGGTTAAGGGAGGAATCCCAGTGACGTAGTGGCTTACGTGTTGCACTTCGACACCGTAGTAAGCGAGTTTGAACTCCAGTCATGCAATTACGTTTACTTTTAGACTAATACCCTTGGGAAAAGGGTAGGAATCCCTTTCTCCTGGATCCAGCAGTGAGTAAAATAGTACCACTACTGTCCTTCTACAAGGATGGCTTTGGTATTAGATAACCTAGGAAAGTTGATGTGCGATTAAAAAGAAACCCAACCAATCTAAAAGTTGAGCTGTACCTTTATCTTGTCGGCCCTGAGTAACTAACGTCCTTCTACCTCAGGGTAAAACATGAAAGTACATCCGGTGTTAAGGTTCCAGTTGTAGAATTTGTGCAGTGCCCCTTCCTTGTCATTACCCTGGTTCACTGATCTGATGTGGTAGTACTTGTTAGGGTCATGGCAACCGGGAAAATAGATTTGTTTAAAAATTATTATTGTTTGATAAGAATACACAGACAGTGGGCAAACAAACGATTACAATTATCAAATATTGGAAACCATTTAGTTACATGCAAGTTATTTGAATTAAGTTACTTGAAGCTATATTATTATTTTACGCTTTAGAAATATTTTCACACCAGCGTTAGCTGATGATTTCTCGCTGGAGTTTGAGTGACAGTAAGTCTCTTCAAATCTCCAGGACTCTTCTTAGTATTCTGGACGATCTCAACAATGCTGTAGTTTGTATAGTCTCCACTCGTCCTTTTATTTCCAAGTCCTCCAGTCCCTTTACCCAGCCGTTGGTGACTGTACCGAGTGCACAAATTACAAGTTCTCTAGCAAGGTCTAGGTACATATCTCTCTTTTCGTTTTCTGCAGGGCGGCAAAGTTTACAATTTGGTAGGTTTTTTCTTTTTTTATTGCCTATCACTAGGTCTGGTCGTTTAGCCGAGATTAGATTATCTGTTTGTGTCTCAAAAACCCCCCAAAGTCTGTGCGTTTCATTTTCTTGGACGAATTCCGGGTTGTGCATATATCATTTGTTCGTATGGTCGGATTTAAACTTCTTGCACAACTTCCAGTGGATCACCTTCTCCACCCAATCTTATATAGTCTTATACTCTTTTTGCGCTAATTTGCTGCATTTGCTTATGATCGTTTCGTCCCTATCACCATATAATCTACATCTGTTATTCTGTTGCGTCTTGTCTATTCTTGCTTAGACATAGTTGGTCCTTATTGTATTGTTTTGTGCGGCTATCAGAAGAGATACACTTTCTCTCTTTCCCTTTCTTAGGCATGTTCAAGTTTTCTCATGTGAGGTTTCGCTTGTTTGTCGCTTGAAAAATCCATACAGTTGTTTTTCTTCCTATTTTGGTTTTCTGGTTATTTTTGCTCTGTTGATCCTTGTGTTGTCAGCATTGTTTCTGGTCGCCGTAATCACTTTTCCTCTGGGCTTTTTAATTATGCATCGTCGTGAATTTTCTTGTTCTCTGGTTTTAAGTTCTTCTCTTGAAGAATGGTCTCGAATATCTTACAAGAGGGAAAGCATAGGTGTTTATCTGCTATGTAGCTTGGTTTCGAGTAGTTTTTTTTTGTTCTCCTGAGATATTCTTTTTAATTTTCTTCTTTCCTCCGAGCTTGTTTGAAGGTGTCCGCTTCCAATATTCCCAAGTATTTGTAAGTTTCCTTTTCTCAAAGTATTCAGATTTTTCTTGGTTTGGTAGTTCTGTGTTTTCTATTATGCGTTATTTCCCGTTTCGCATTATTAGCATGGCACATTTTATCATGCCGAATTCCAACCCTATGTCCTGAGTGTATATCTGTATTAGGGTTCCCGAATTCTTTTAAATTTTTGGCACATAGTTTGAAATCGTCCTTGTACATCAGATGATTGATCTTTTTCTACGATTTAGTAAGTTTTTATCCGCCTGTGCATTTCCTAAGTATGTGATTGAATGGCATCATTGCTATCACAAATAGCAATGGTGATAGCGCATCTCCTTGGAATATACCTCTTTGGATTCTCACCTCAGCAAAACTTTTCCTCCTGCTGCTAATTCCACCGTCCAGTTTTTCATGATTTTCTCGATAAACTTTATCACTTCGTCGGATATCTCGTACAGTTTGAGACAGGGACCATATCGTATACTTTTTTGTAATCAATCCACGCCATAGCTACATTTTCCGTCTTATTTTTCTCTCCTTGGGAATGTATTGATCAATATATCGTAGATTTCCTGTTCCTTTGGTTTCCTTGTGGCACCCCTTCTGTTTCTCGGAAAACAATCCACGGCTTATTAACGAATTGTAAATTTCCTCTTTGATTTGTACCGTTAGTATTTTTTACATTATAGGTAGGCTCGTTAAGTGTCAGTAATTGGGGCTGTTCTTTTGAGAGGGTCTTTCTGGATTAGAGTAATCTTTACTTTGGTCATCCATTTGGGTATGTCTGTTTCTTCTAAGCATCTTTTCATTTCGATAGACAGTCTGTCTTGGATGGAAATGAATTTCTTAAACCAGTAACCATATTTTACTCCAAAATTGTTTTGTTTCTCTCTCATCCGGTTGTAGGGATGTCTTAGAACCTTCTCTCCCTACTTGCTAGAAGAATTTCGTTGTTTTGGAATGGCCTGTTTTGTCTACATTGTTTGATCCTTTCTCGGTATCTTTTCAGTCTTCCTTTATTCACCAGTACCTACTGATTTATCTCTTCGAGTTGTATCGTTTGTTTTAATTGTGTTGCCTTTCTATTTTCATCCTTACTTGTCCTTGCGTTTTACTTCTGTCTTAGCATTTTTGCTTGTTGTCGAAGATTTCTTTGTGTTTCCAGTCTAATTTTCATCCTGGTTTTGAATTTCTCTTCGTGTTTTTTTTTGGGGAACCCCGAATTTTTCACAGACTAATTTCGCTCCTGCATAGATTATTATTATTATTATTATTATTATTATTATTATTATTATTATTATTATTATTATTTGAAACCTTATAAATGCTTACAAATTATTGATATTAGATAGGAATAATTTAAACCGTGAACAAATGAATACTAGTAAATGGAAATAATTACTTTTAACCATAAAATTATGTATAAATTATTTGTATTTGATAAGATTATTTGAAACAATAAAAGAGTGTGTAAATTGTTTGTATTAGATAAGAATACTTGGAACAATAAAACGGTGTGTAAATTATTTGTATTAGACAGCAATAGTTGAGACAATACAACAGTGTACAAATTATTTGTATTAGAGAAGAATATTTGGGACCATACAAATGTGAACAGGTAGATATTTATAAACAAGTAAAATAAAGGGCAATTCAAAAATACTATGGAACATTGAAAATATAGAGAGTATTACAATCATGCATTTGCAAATGAATCAAGTCCCGACATTAAATAACACATGAGAAGTTGATATGCCGTTAAAGAAAAAAAAATAGCCGAACTGTAGGCAATTAACAAATCACCCCTCATATTTGATAGCAGAGAAGCTATAAAAAAAGGGAAGATAATTAAGAACAAAGCTCTAAGAGTGTGTTTGGAAATCAGAAATTGAGAAGGAAGATCAGTATCATGACAGCAAAATGTTCTCCTTGGAATTCTCGGTAGAGAGAGAGTGAGAGAGAGAGAGAGAGAGAGAGAGAGAGAGAGAGAGAGATGGTGAATGTGACATAGATAATAGTGTTCATAGATTTGTTGTAGATCAAAAGAGAGTGAAAGAGATCAGAGATGTTAACAGAAAGAGAGAAAGAGAGAGAAGAGTGCAGGAGAGAGAGAGAGAGAGAGAGAGAGAGAGAGAGAATTGACGAGGGAGAAGACAGAGTCGGAATAGACGAGAAAGAGAGAGAAGGACAGAATTGACGAGAGAGAGAGAGAGAGAGAGTGTGTGTGTGTGTGTGTGTGTGAGAGAGAGAGAGAGAGATGGGGAATGTGACATAGATAATAGTGTTTATAGATTTGTTGTAGATCAAGCGAGAGAGAGAGAGAGATCAGAGATGCTAACAGAAAGAGAAAGAGAGAGAGAGAGAAGAGTGCAGGAGAGAGAGAGAGAGAGAGAGAGAGAGAGAATTGACAAAGGAGAAAACAGAGTCGGAATAGACGAGAAAGAGAGAGAAGGACAGATTTGACGAGAGAGAGAGAGAGAGAGAGAGAGAGAGAGAGGAGAGAATGAACGAGAAGAGGAGAGAGACAGAATTGACAAGAAAGAGAGAGAAAGAGGGAATGGGACAGAACTTAGAAGAGAGAGACAGACAGACAGAATTGACAACAGAGAAAGAAAAAAGGGCTAATATTGACTTGGAGAAAAGAGAGGAACAGAATTGACAAGGAAGAGTGAGAGACAGAATTAACGAGAAAGTGAGATGTAGGAACAGAATTGATGAGAAGAAGAGAGAGAAGAGATATGATGAGAGCGGGGATCACTGATGGATGGTACTGTCCATTTTCTAAACAATTGCTGATTCAATTTTCTACGACAGAAAACATAAAGCAGTTACGAACGTCAAATGTTCAGTCAAATCATTTTCAGATTCATCCCGATTTCGTAAGAACTCTTTAAATTATGTCACAGTTCTTTGGGACACGAATTCCTTTATCGCTTCCTCGTCTGTACTGGACAGGAAAAATCTACATTGCATTACGTATTCTTATTTCAAACTCTTCCTTGTTGGTCGACCACCCTGGAACGCGACTGGCAGTCAATAAGGCGTTCGCATGTGTTTGGGATATTAATTCTATTCTCTTTTTTTCCTGCAAGGATTCTATGTGTTAGAGTTAACAGATGTTGCAGGCTTCTTAAACATAAGGTTTACATCGAGCAAGGGAAAAATATTTCAAAGACAAGTTTACTGTTTGCTAGAAAGCAAACATCTGGGATATCATTCTGGCAAAGGTGTACACAGAGGCAGACAAAAGCACTTTGAGGCATACACACGCAAATTCTCATACAAATATAAACACGTGAACAAGCGTTGGCTCCAGATATGCACATATACATAGCCAGCTATCAGGATAGATATATGTGCAGGTAATCTACCTCTCTTTTATATATATATATATATATATATATATATATATATATATATATATATATATATATATATATATACCCGTGTGTAATTATTTCTCTTAGATCATCACTTTATACTAATGACTCATTGGTTTATGAACCACGTGTATGCAACACAGGCACGCACACTCTCATTTGAACAAACGTTACACACGCCTATATATTTTCTCTCTAGTTTGACACAGGTATACACAAGTCTACACGTATACAGCTATATGTAAGTACCTAATTCATCCACCATGAGTTGGATGTGGCACAAGGTCATTCTTTATCGGAGTACAGCTGGTTTTATTCCTGAATTTTTCTTTTCCTTGACTCGTTGCCATACCAAAGCTAGAGAATCCAGTCTGCGGTACAATTTAACCATAGCTGGCGGGTGGGGAGCAGATGAATTCATGCCGTTCCCGAGTGTGAAATGAAATGCAAACAGCTTCGTACAGGTTTTGAACACGGGTCACTGATTCCATATTCTACCAAGCTAAGCACGCCTCCTAATATCTGTGTGTGTGTGTGTGTGTGTGTGTGTGTGTCTAAATGCGTTTTCCACGAATATGTATTCGTAAAAGTGAATCGTTTTCTGGGTATGCACTCATAACGCAAAGGTGAATAAACCACATTGCACTAAACATTTTACCACCGAAGAGGTTCTTTATAGCCGAATTATGTGTTGAAAAACTAATAATACCAAATATTAAAACAATCCATTTGCGGACCTTACTTTTCTTTCAACATACTAATTTAACTTTCGTTGGATTTACAATTTTTTAGTATATATATATATATATATATATATGTGTGTGTGTGTGTGTGTGTGTGTGTGTGTGTATGTATGCGCCTCTCCGCCACGGGCAGAATGGGACACGATGTCAGTTTTTAATCAAGGCTAAAGAATCCTGTCTGCCTCACTATTTACTCATAGCTGGAAGAAATGGATCCATGCCCTTCCCAAGGGTATAAGCACAAAGTGAGACGCGGACAACCTCGTTCAAGATTTGAACTCGGTTCGCTGATTCCATTTCCAACCACAATAATTGGTACGCTAAGCGTCTCCTCATGCATTTTTATGTATGCAATACATGTATATTCGATCTATAGGTTCTGGTGGAATGATCTCTCCTATTTAAGATTGTATTTGTGCGATACCATTATTAAAACTAACATATACATACACACACACACACACACACACATATATATATATATATATACAACAGAAATGCAGCATGAAATGAAGTCATTACTCATTTTTTTATTTCCATTTCTGCAGTTTACGATTGTTTTACTCTTATGATAAAAAAGCATGGCAATCACATTAGTTGCTGTAATTTCACAGTCGAATGTCATGAAATTAGGGCGTCACCCCTAATATATCTTAGATTACTCAAATTTGTCACAGAGAGGATCGTAAGGTGTTCTATTTGCATCCCTAAGTACAGATTTTGTTTTGAGAACGATTTTTCTTAGATATGGGAAAAACAAACAGTTAATCGAAAAAAGATGGAATGAAATGTACGAAGAACAAAGATTTAAAAAGATAAAACTTTGGTCTGGTTGATTTTCAGCATGTCAACCATTCATAGATTATCTAATATAGAAATCAGTCAGTTTAAAAAAAAATTATATGCTTTCAAGCAACAATTCTTATCTAATAATTATTTGTCTACGTACAGTAATATGGTTTAAAGTAATACTAATAATTTTATACAGTTATCTGGTTTCAAATATTCCTATCTAACGCCAATGATTTTCTTAGAGATCTGTTTGCCTCATAGATGGGACTATAAAAAAGTACTATTAGAATAGGTCTGGGAGGAATGGTGACCACGGGGAACCCCTAACTTCTCAGAGTTCCAGACGAATATACTTTAATTTTAAACAGAAAACACTACTTTTGAACGAAGATCTTATTCTTCTACTGGGGGAGTAAGTAAAGTAAAAGTTGGCGACGTTAGTCGAGGGTGACCAGAAGGCTCCCTTTTCAATAGCTACCACACCAAGGTGTAGGGGAGGGCGCTACTCCATTCCCCAGATTGCTTCACTTTACCTTTGATCCTTACCCTATAATGCTGAGTGTTATGCAAGATGGCATCAAGTACCATTTTTTGAGTCTTTGCTATGACTCGACCTGGGATTGAACCCCAGTCTCTCGAACCATTGGCGAACAGTCTACTCATTAGGCCATTCGATTTATACTCGACAGGGCAGAGTAATAAGTTATTTCTGGTGAACAAGAGAATTTTTAAATTAGAAATACGTAGGTATTAAGTCAGCAAGGAGAAATATCCGTTTGAAAGCTATTGTCCTTTTCTTGTTGGGCAGAATGGAATTTCTTTTCTTGTTAGGCCAACTGGTTTCGGAAAAGCACCCACTCTATATCCTATTTATCAACCCCTCCGCTCGGGCATGATATGACACAAGGTCAATTTTTAAGCGGAGTCTAACAGGTTTGAATTCAGAGTTTTCCTTCTCCTAGAATAGTTGCCTCTCCAAGGCTGAAGAACGCAGTCTGTCCTACTATTTACCCATAGCTGGAGGGAGAATAATTGGATTCATACCTTTCCCAAGGGTATTAGTGCTATGTGAAATGCAATCAGACTCGTGTTGCCGTGTCCATTTCCTACGACGATAACCATTACACCACGGGCACCCATTCTATATCATCATCTTGTGGATCAGAGTGGTATGGTTAGGCTCACAACTGCTTGTCTGTCACAGACATGGGGATGGCCTGAGTCTTTCAACGGTATTGGAAAATTATTTTTGTAAAGGTATCAAATGCAATACTAAATGCAGTTTTGATACCTGACGAGTAGAAAATTGTTAATCGAAATATTGTAAGTTTAAAAAGATAAGGAAATTCTCTGAACTTATATATATATATATATATAATGATAAAATTCGAGTCCAAGTTTCTGCTCGATGTGTCATATATGCTAATGCTATAAATTCAAGCCAGGACCAATACAAAACTAAATATTCGTACTTCTCCCTTACTATTAACCTGCCGACATCTTTTAAACCCAGTCCATTTATTCCCGCTACATACTTATGCCACATCTAAAAGAGTAAAACGTGGTTAAAGAGGTTAAATACATTTTCCATAAACAATATTTATTGGTTTTAATATCATGTCAACCCGCCTACGGTTATTCTATGCCAAAAGATCAGAGAATTGCATATATTTATATTAACATTTTGTGTAGATTGCGCTGTTTTTTTGTTTGTACACAGTTACATATCAAGTATTCCTATCTAATACAAGTTACTGACAGATCTACTCGACCCATAAATGGGACTCTAACAGAGTGGACCAGGAAGTAATGGCAATGAACGTGTACTTCATACTCCTAGAGCTACAGAACTGAAGCCTCACCATCGGATGCAATTTAGTGTCGTACCAAACACCTCCACATCGTTTTTAGCGGTTGAGGGCTTACCCGTCTACAGGGAATACAGAGAATATATTCTAAGCATTTAACCTCGCCATCAGACGTAGTTTAGTAACGTACCTAGCCCCCTCCCTGTACCCCCCGTTTTTAGGTGAGGGTCTTACTCGTCTGCAGAGGATACAGACAGCGTATTCTAAGCTTCGGCAACAGGGGGATCCATGAGTAAAAGTAAAAATCACTTAACAAAAACTCCAATCGTTTGGATGAATTTTTCTAAAGATCTGGCATGTAGTATCTTCATGCAGTTTAGATATCTAATAAGCAGAAAATTGTTAATTAAAATATCATAAACATAAAAAAGGAAATTTTCTGAACTTTTTTCTAAGATGAGTAACAAACCTTTTTAATCTAATCTTGTGTTGACAAGTATTTCAAACTAAAATGATTATGTTTTACTCTGATGGATGGATGAATGTAAAGTACGTTGTCACAACGTTTTATTTTCTGAATTTTGTTTAGCATTATAAGAATAAAAAGTATAGGTTGTCTAATAGTTAACATTGGCAAGCCAGGTTGAAATTCTAGTTTAAACAATGTGTCCCCTTTGTAATCTTTAGAAAAGGCATGAATCCATCTCTTTTCTGGAGGTTTCCTCGTGGTTTAATGGTTAAAGCGCTGTACTGCGGAATCGTAATAAGCGATTTCGAACTCCAGTCACGATATTACGTTCACTTTCGGATAAATACGCTTGGGAAAGGTATGAACCCCTTATCCTCCCATCTATGGGTTAAATAGTACCACTGCTCTTCTAGAAGAATGAATTTGGCATTAAATAACCCAAGAAGGTTGATATTTCATTAAACAACGAAACAAACAAACAAAAATCTCTACTCATTACAAGTTATAAGCAAAATAACAGAGCAGATTGGGCTCCCTTGGTTTGCTATCAGTCTAAGAAAAAAACAATTCTGAAAGAACCAGCTGGGCATTGGGTTGGCAACTCCATCCAGTAGAAACTACTAGTTACTGAAACTATAATACTTATACGTAAATGATGAGGCTGGCACTTTACAAGGAGCTAACACGTTATAGTTCTTTAGTGGATTGGTTTGTTGGCTGGTTGTTTGGGTTTTATGGCACATCAACTCTTGTAGGTTATTTAACGCCGAATCTATTTTTATACAAATATCAGCTCTATTTCAAAAAATTCAGTTTATCATGAGTACACAGTTCAATTGTCAAAAACATTTCTATTTCAAGCTATTCAGTTTAGTCAAACAGTTCTAATTCAAACATTCAGTTGAGCGTAAGTACAGTTTCAATGTCAAAATCAGTTCTATTTCGAGCAATTCAGTTTTTCATAAGTACGCTGTTTATTTCAGATAATTCAGTTTAGTATAAGTACGCAGTTTGGTTCTATTTAACCCATAGACAGGTGCTACCACTCCGAGCCAGAGTGGATCTGGGAGCGATGGCAATGAAGGAGTGCTCTGCATTCTCCAAAGCTCCAGCATTACTGGAACCACACCATCAGATTGTTTACTGTAACCACACCATCAGATCGTGAATGGGGGTCTTACCCCTCTGCAGAGGTGCAGTCAGTGTATTCTACAGTCTTCCCAGCGGACCGGGCAAGATAATTATTTGATTACAAGAATAGTTGAACTTTTGTAAAGCCAAGTTAACTAAACCATTTCTAAGAAGAAAAAAAAGACAAACTCAATCTAAAATGCTGAGAGTAAATTACGATACAATTATATATATATATATATATATATATATATATATATATATATATATATAGCGTTTTACCAGGATTGCTTTAAGAATGCTATATAGATAAAACATTAATTTTCTTTATGTTCCATCTCTATTTATTGTACACTGTTATGTATCAAGTTACGCCTATAGAAGCGTTGATAGTATGGTAAGTTTCATGGATTCTCGGTCGGTTACTCTTGGTAACTGAAAACTATCTGGGTATTATTAGTATTTAACTAACCCCACGGTGTTGGGATGTGACAAGATAGGTTTAAAGCGAGGATCTCGTAAGACGTAAGCTTCCAATGGAGCAGCCCCCAAAGTGAATATTTTTGTTAGTATTTCCCTTTAGGTGTACCTCGGACACGAAGCAATAAACCAAAGTCTTACCTCTTTAAACAAAAGGTTAGATAACAGGTAGAGGGGAAAACCCCCACGGAATTGAGCTAATTTACGAGGGATGTCTGAAAAGTTAGGGGATTGCATGTGCTGTGTGAGCTATTGGCAAAAGCAGAATAAGAGTATATAACTCTAATCTTAGTCGAGGGTGACCCGAATGCTCCCTTTTCAATAGTTACTACACCAAGGTGTAAGGGAAGGCGCTACTCCTTCCTTGGATTGCTCCACATTATCTTTGATTCTTACCTTATAATTCTGTGTTAAGCAAGGTGGCATCAAGTACTATTTTTTTGAGTCTTTGGTATGACTCGACCTAGGATTGAACACTGGTCTCCCGGACCATTGGCAAATATTCTATTTATTAAGCCAATGGCCCGGTTCAAACTCTTATCTTAGCTTTTTACAAATATTGCATTTTTTCACATGTTTTTGTTTACATCACTTCTTTTTCAGCAATGATCATTGAAGAACGGACGATGAACACCAATCAGCGAATAGATCTAAAATTTTTGATGCGGTTAGGGGAAGCTGTCACTACCGCGTGATATGCCTCAGCAAGTGTCTGAAGATAACACCATGTCGCGCATAGATCTTTTTGTGTGACACAAGAGGTTACAGTGAAATAGATGAGAAAGTGAAAGATGGCTCCAGTAGCGGGATGCCGTCAACAAGCAGGACTGAGGTCAACGTCGAGCGGATAAGGTAGTGTGTGGCGATCGTCGGTTGACTGAATGATCGCAAGTCAGCTGGACATGAAAAAAGGACAGAACTTGAAAAATTATCATCGAAGTTTTGGGCATATGGAAAGTCTGCGCAAAAATGGTGCCAAGACTGCAGAATAATGATCAGAAAGAGCGCCGCATTCAGGTGTGTCAGGAGCGTCTTTAAACTGAACTAGACTTGTTTCGTAGAGTCATCACTCGTGATGAGACATAGATTTCTGAGTACGACCCGGAAACAAAGCGCCAAAGTAGTCAGTGGAAGTCTCCAGCGTCTCTGCACCCGAAGAAAGCAAGACAGTCAAAATCAGGTTGTATCTAATTTGGGTTTGGTAAAATACTATCTTTTCAAACTTGGTACTCCAAATCTTATATTTTGTCAGATTAAATATACATTTATATTTAACTCGCAGGGATACCTAGTGTTGGCCGTGCATTATAAAAAAATTAACATCAGTAATGTACAATTTTTCTAACTCAGAAAATTATTTTAGGATGAGCTACATTCATTACATTTAAATTAACGTTTGAAAAAAGTTAACTTTGTCAGACATTAAGTTAATATTCAATATTTAAAAATATGACAACGGCCTATTTGTATTCTGGCAATGTTGTTTTTTTTTCCATTTTAATTCAATAATCTAAAAAGTATTTTACACGTATAATTGTTCAAATAGTTAAAGCGTCTTTTAGAATATTTATTTATTAAAAACAAATCCAAAAAGAAGCAAGACATTTTTATTAGCTATATTTTTTAGCGTCTGTTTAACTAACGTCATAATGTACCAATTTTTTTCCATTTCAATTCAATAGTTTTTCATTTCTATAAGGGTATTTTACGCTTAAAAATGTTCAAATGGATAAAAAGTTTGATTTTTTTCAAGTACGGAAGACAAAGATTTTATTGCAAAGAAAATAATTGTAAATAAAGTTCTAATCCAGAAACAATACTAGCAATCTAATTTCTTTCATAAAAAAGAAAAATACTCCCATGATGCTTTTGCTCCGGTTTTATAGAATAATAAAGATAAAAAAAATTTGTGTTGTCGGCTTTTTGTACGATAAAGTTTGTTTACATCGTAAGTAGCGAAAATATGTATTTTTTTGAATGACTACTTTTAAATGATAAAATAATTACACAAAAATGTAAAACTAAACTTTAAAAATCAAATAAGATTAAGTTTCATTCAAGAATGAGTTATTAAATTTAATTGATTACAACCCCCAACGCACCTACCTTCTTTATCGTTTTCGACTCCTCGAGTCAAAATAAGCTGATGTTAAGAAAAATGGCGGTCTCAGGAATAAAAAGTAACCTACAATAATATGTCCGGTTGTCTGATTTTTGTTAGGTCGATTGTAGTTCGCAATAAATTCATGATACGACAAGAACAATATAGATTGAAAAATGGTATTTTGTACCAAATTACACCTTTCTATGTCCAGGAGTTTGATTGGTTTTGTTTTGTTTTATGGCATATCAATTATTGTTGGTAATTTAATGTCAATTCCTGTTTTTATATATAGTTATTAAATATATTTGTAAACACATTTTGTAGATACACACAGTGAAATGATCAAACAGTTCTATGTCTAACAATTCAATTTAGCATATGTCAACTAAGTTAAATGGTTCCAAGTATTGCTATGTATCACTAACAATTCAATTAAACATCAATCATTTGTTTATACGGTTAAATGATCAAACAATTCGATTTCTAACAATTCCTTTTAACATGAGTCATTTGTTTACTCTCAGTTTAAATGTCCAACAGTTTTATTTGACTCATTGATAGGACCCTATCAGGTGCTAAAACTCTGGGTCAGATTGGATCTGGGGGCGATGGTAATAAAAGGGTACTCCAGACTCCCCAAAGCTCCAGTATTACGGGAGCTTCACCATCAGATTGTTTAGTGTCATATTACAGAACATTCGTTGAGCTAGCAGTTTGAATGTCCATAATACTACAGACATAAATAATCAACTTCATTACATAGATAATAATCATGCCTGACATTCTTAATCTGTTTGATTAACAGTTTTTATATGACAGCTCTTGGATCCTATCGGCAACGCCATACGTATATCTGGAGACCATAAATGTTCAAGTGATTTCAGCCTGAAATAAATCAACATAGGTCAACATGCCATTAAATAAACCAACCTTCTTCAGGGGATGCAGTCAGAATATTCTAGGTCCAACCGACTGAGCTATAAAAGCTGAGTCCTTATAATATTAACTAGTTATGAATTTGCAGCAAAAATTTTAAAATATATTTGGATTTCTCATATAGATAAGTAATTAAATAACGTTCGAATAGATTTTTTAAATTTGTATTTCTGTGTGTTTGGTTTGGTTTCTTTGTTTAATGGCATATCAACCTTTATAGGTTATTTAATGCCAAAGCTATTCTCCTAGAAGAACAGTAGCGGTACTATTTAACCCATAACTAGGAGGATAAGGGGGTTCATACCTTTCCCAAGGGCATTTGCCCGAAAGTGAACGTAATAGCGCGACTGGAGTACGAACTAACATACTACGACTCCGCAGTCCATCGCTTTAACCATTACACCACGAGGACACCCCCTGTGTGTTTGGAGAATTATGGTCTGTTGTCTACAAAATAGTTTTTATTTTCAGTATATTTTTATTACATAATATATTTTTTATTATTCTTTAAATTCAACATTTTATCACGTCATCAGTAAAAAAAACCAAACTTTTATTACCTCTTCATGTGGTGTTGGAGAAGAGTGTGATAGAATAAAAGTGATTCAACATAGAACAGAAAAATATTCTTAGAAATGTCAACTTATTTACAAAATATTAAAAGATTTAAGAGAAAAACGTTGGGCGTGACAGGAGCATGATTTATGGATCAGATTTTATTTATTTAATTTCATTCTCGGAAAGAAAGAGAAAGCAATGGCATAAGATTAAAGTTTTTGATTTTTAATTTTAAAAAATTCGCTTGTCCAGCATAGCATGCTGATGAAATGTCTACGATAATGTAAAAAAATTGCAATAATGTACAATTACATAGGCTGATTTTAACGGCATATCAATCTGTCGACGGATATTTTATGCGTACGGGTTAGGAAATCGCGTTCATATTTACATTTTTATGTCATTGTTTCTTCAGAGTTCTTTCTTACTTTGCATTAAATTATTTGATGTCAAATATTCCTATCTAATACCAATAATTTCCAATCGGTTGTATGGTTTCGAGGGACTAATAATCCTCAGCTTTAGTAAACAATTATACCTTCGAGTAACTATTCTTCATGCAAATAATTTACAGTGATACGGTATCAAATATTTTTAGCTCTATTTGACCTATTGTTTGGACCCTGCTGGACTTTGCTGGTCATCGGCTCACTTAGTGCAATGTGAGCCGGATGAGCGTTGCTGAACATGGACCCAAACATGGGTCTATGTCCAGCTAGGCTGATTATAGCTTAAAATGGACAACGAAGTCCAGTGCTATACTTGCTGTAATGTAGGCATTACATTTCTATATATGTTTTTTGTGCATCATTGAAGAAATAACAGACAATCTTTTTTCGTTTTTCAAGACAAGCAACTACAATTTTTTTAGAAAGCTCTGTTGTCGTTTAGACGACGATTCTGAGAGATTTTTTAATCTATAGATTTTTCAATGAAAATAAATAAAGGCCATTACACATCGCTAACCAGGCCTTCCTTGTCATTCTGTATCTCTTACCACCAAAATATCTTGTTGAAAGAGTGATATGAATTAACAACTTACCTGACGTAGTATATTCGTTGACTAATCTTAGCTTAGTTGTGCTACTAGGTTGGAAGTATCAGGCACTCTGTAATACTTGAACTCACAAATAAAGGTCTGCTATTTTAGCTAGCTAAATCTTACTGTGTACGAGACACCCTAAGTATAATACACTTCAGGGAAAACATAGTAATTTACTAAGTTTTTTGCAAAAGGCCATATGAAAAAGGCACATAATGAGACTCGAATTCACTCCTGAGAGTTTGCTTGTCTAGGTTGCTAACCACTCCATTACATTACCCGAAAGGCCCTTTCAACGAAAAATATTGTTTTTTTTGTTTCTTTGTTTAATGGCATATCAACCTTTGTAGGTTATTTAATGCCAAAGCTACTCTCCTAGAAGAACAGTTGTGGTACCATTTAACCCATAGCTGGGAGGATAAGGGGGTTCATACCTTTCCCAAGATTCCCGACTGGAGTACAAACTCGCTTACTACGATTCCGCAGTCCATCGTTTTTAACCCTTATACCACGAGGACCCCCCCCAAATATTGTAATTTACTTTAAGCTTTTTTGCTTAGATGTTGCACAAGGCCGAATGAATGGGGCACCCAATGAGATTCGAACTCACTCGTGAAGGTTTGCTTGTCTAGATTGCTAACCATTTCATTACATTACCCGAAAGGTCCTTTCAACAAAAAATATAAGCGGCTCTGTCCCACTTCTTATATACTTATCAACTCCACTTACTTCTGGCTCCTGTCACAAAGAACCAGGATTTAACGCCTTTGGTTTATCTCTCGAGTTGTTTTTGCTGCTGTTGCTGTTGCTACAGCTTGCTCATCTGATGATGATGACACTGGTTTCTTTGTCATTACTGCTACATTTTGCAGAGATACATTGGCTTCCATTTCTATTCATAATCTGCCAAGGTTACGTACGACGAAAGTCAATAGATCTAATGAGGGAAAACGACTTCACGCCATGAAAGGCAAGAAGCGAACGATATCCAGCAGAAATTATAACGTATGCAGACTACACTATGATCTAACACTTCTTGCAAATAGATCTGCGATATCACCAGGACTAAGAAGCAAGAGGCATTGCTTTCTAAATGAACTCAGGTAAAACAGAGTTCATGTATTTTAAACAAGAGGACACCATCTCTTTATTAAATGGCAGGCCTCTGAAATAAAAAATTAAAAAAAACAGTTCATATACCTTAGTAGCAATATCTCATCAACTGAAACCGATGTAGAAATATGCAGAGGTAAAAAGTTGGGAGCAACTGACAGGTTATCGACTATATGGAAATCTGATCTCCCTGATAAAATAAAATGGAATTTCTTCCTAGCTGTTGCCATGTCAATACAACTATATAGGTGCACCACCTGGACTAATGAAATACTGAGAGAAAACGCTTGATGGGAACAATACAAGGATACTGCAGGTAGTTTTGAATAAATCCAGGAAGCAACACCCGACAAAACAGCAGCTATACAGTCACTTGCCACCCATCATACAAACCATCCAAGTAGAACGAATAAGACATGTTGGACACTGCAGGAAAATAAGTACAAACTCCTACTTATGAACACACGAGTGTTGACCGACTAGGAAAGACAGACATTCATCAATTCTCGAAGTCCACTGAATGCTGCCTAGATAACCTCCCTAGAGCGATGGCCGATTGGGATGGATGACGAAAGATAGTCAAAGGAATCTATGCCATCAACAGGCTTTGATTATTATTATTATTATTATTATCATTATTATTATTTTTACATTAGCATTAGATGGTTTTCTTTTGATGGAGTCTGAGTGACAGCAAATCTTCTCAGATCTCCAGGACTTTTCTGAGTATTCTAACCGATCTTGACAATGCTGTGGTCTGTATAGTTTCAATTATTCTTCTGATCTCCAATTCCTTCAGTCTCCTTTCCAAACCATTGAGGACCGTTCCGAGCGCTCCAACTACGATTGGTATCACCGTCACCATCTTCAACTGCTTTTTCAGCTCTCTGGTAATATCGAAGTATTTAAGCGTTTAACTTTCTTTCATTTAGGTTATGTGGTGATAGAGACAAAACGATCAACCACGTGAAAAGGAATGCAGCAAACTAGCACAAAAAAGATTACAATACTAGACATGACTGGGTGAAAAAGGTGATCCACAAGGAATTGTGCAAGAAATTGAAATTTGACAATACTATCAAATGGCATACGCACAAGCCAGAATCCATATTGGATAATGAGACACAAAAATTCTCTGAGATTTTGAGATACAACAGATCACCAAATGCCGCCCAGAAGACCAGACGTAGTGATGATTAACTAAAAAAAAAAAAAACAAGCAAAAAAAACCCCTGCTGAATAGTGGAGTTTGTCGTTCCGGCGAACTACAGAGTGAAAATCAAAGAAAATGAAAAGAAAGACAAGTACTTGGACCTTGCCAGAGAGCTAAAAAGTTATGGCACATGAAAGTGACGGTGATACCAATCACAGTTGGTGCTCTCAGAATGATCCCGAAAGACTTGTTAAAGGGACTCGATGAGCTGGAAATTGGAGGCCGTGCCAAGACCATCCAAAACTGCAGCATTTTCAAGATCGGCTAAAATACTCTGAAGAGTCCTGGACACTTGAGGAGATTTGCTTTCTCCAATGAAAGACCATCAACTAACGCTGGTGTGAAAAACTCACTAGAAGTAAAATAATAGTAATAATAATTTGTTTTAGTAAAGTTATATAGTTTCAAGTAGTCCTATTTAAAACAGACCTATTTGAGTCATAGATGGAATTCAAGCAGGAGATACCACTCCGAGTCCGAGTGGACAATGATCACAAAGGGGTAACTCTACACTTCACAGACCTCCAAAACTGAAACTTCACCGCAGAATATAGTCTCACTCTTCAACAGGAGATACATGTAGTGTATTCTAAACCTCGACGACGAGGTAGTTGATACTTTTGGAATGTCTTACAGTAAATAAATAAACACACTTCGGTAATAATTGCATAGAGATGCTGGTAACGTTTTTTGTTCCTTTTTGCGTTTTATTTTGCTTTTTCTTTTTATGTCACGGCGGTTACTTTCATTCAAATGCTTCTAAAGATGCGAATAGCCGTTGAAAAAGGTTTGTTTATTGTAACGGTCGTTGTCGTCGAAAATGTAATCAGTGACCCGCGTTCAAACCCTGGATGGAGCTGTTTGTGCTTCACTTTGTTGGAATGCATTCGGAAAAAACATTAATTCGTCTGTTCTTACTCCCGCTATGAGTAAATAGTACGGCAGACTATATTTTTTTGGCCTTGGTACTACAATCAATCTAAGAGAAAAAAAAAGTATGAATTCAAGCGAGCTATACACAACTTAAAAATCAACCTCGGGGCGCAAGAGTTTATAATTACCCAACCCTTTTGCTACGGACAGGATGAGACACAAGGTCAATTTTTAAACGGGGTAAAGCTGGTTTGAATTCAAAGTTTTGCTTCTTCTAGAGTGGTTGCCAAAAACCTCAGTTCACCCTTCTATTTGCATGTCTTTTCAAGGGAATCAGTGCGATGTCAAATCCAAACGGTCTCGTCGAGGATTTGAACTCGAATCGTTGCGTCCATTTTCTCCAACGATAACTGTTGAGTTAATCCATACATATTCAAATATTAGGTAAAACTTCTATAATAACTTTTTGATGGATTTTTCATGGAATTGAATAACAGGGAGAGCCTGTCTCTAAAACAAATACAATGGTGACTTTTCGTCATACATATACATTTCGTCCCCAGCTATAGGTTAGTTTTGAAGTCTGGGTTCTTGGCAAGGCAACCAGTCTTTGAGAAGGAAAACTCTGGATTGAAACCAGCTGAACTCCACTTAAAATTGACCTTGTAACATATCCTGCCCGTAATGGAGGAGTTGGGTTAGTACATACATGTCAATATATAATGAAAACATTGAACAGTTTCTTATTTGTTGATAACAAAGCGATTAGGTTCAAGTATGAATTGCATTCGTTCGTTGGACACCGGAATTGATATTTATTTGAACAAATATTGTGTTATGTCTACGGACAGGTGTAAAAATCTAGTCTCATTAGTATCAGACGACCGGATATTGCTGACATTATGACGACTGAGCAAGTGGATGACAACTTTAACTCAGGGTTGCCGACATGTTAACATGATTGTAGATGACAATGTTAATCATTCGGCAGATTGAAACGAAACCAAGGCGAATGAAAAAGCCGCTCTCAGCGTAGGACTTTTACCATTTTCTGCGGTTTAGTCGTTTAAGCAGGAATATTATCTACGGTTAATTAAAGATACGGCACAGTTGCTCTCCTCGATGGACAGAAATGAAAGTTAGGAACGTTTGATACAAAAAGACATGAGTAAGGTAAAAAAAAAAAAAAAAGAAAAAAAAAATGAGAACCATACAAAAAAAATAAAAGAAAGAGAACTGGAGTGAAAGTTTGAAAATGAAAAAAAGATGGATGAGGTGCAAGGGAGAATCGCAAATTAGAAACAAAAGGGAACATTTGAAAGATAAAAAGGAAAGAAAAACCAGTAGGAGAATGAGAAAGGGGAAGAGGAAGTAATGGAAAAGAAGAAGAAGAAGAGGAGGAGGAGGAGGAGGAGGAAATGGAATGAATAAAAAAGAGGGAGTGAAGAAAGGCGAGAATAATAACGAAGGATTTATTTACTAAGCTTAATTTTGTTTGGCCCAAGGACAGAAGAATGGAGAGTGAAAAAAAGTTCACAAAGTTTAGTTTGGCATAAGATGATGAGTACTGGATAGCTCGTCAAAATCGAATCCTCTCCAGGAAATAGAGTGAAAAAAAAAAAGAAAAAGAAAAACGAAAGAAAAATACTCTAGAGAAAGGGAAAGAAAGTTTTACAATGAAAAAGATGGATGAGTTGCATTGGAAACAAAGAGAACATTAGAGAGAGGAGATGGAGAGAAAAACCAGAAATATAAGAAGGAGGATAAGGAGGAGGAGGGGAAGGAGAAAGAGAAATAGATTTGGTTTGACTTGGTTTGATTTATTTATTTTAATGGCATATAAAAGTTTGTGAGTTGATACCAAAATGCCATCATTTTAAACGAACAGTAGAGGTACCAGTTGGTTGGTTGGTTGGATTTTATGGCATAGTAGAGGTACTATTTAACCCATAGATGGTGGGATAAAGGAGTTCATTTCAGTCTTAAGTGTAATGGCTCCGAAGTGAACGTAGTAGCGCGACTGGAGTTCGATCTCACTTATTACGATGCCGCAGTCCAGCATGCCAGCGACTAGACCACGGGGACTCCTCCCAGGAAGAAATAGAATGAATAAAAAGGGGGTGATAAAGAAGGGTTAGACTAATAACGGAGTCCTTTACCAAACTTAGTTTAGTTAGGACCAAGACAAGAAGAATGGGAAGCGAAAAAATAATTCATTAAGCTTAGCTTGATACAAGACAATGAGTACAAAGTACCCCTTGGGTATTAAACTCTCAAATAGTTGTCTTCTAGCCTACTTTAACATTGTAAACGAATGGTACAGGGGTGTGAAAAGATAATCAACCGAAAGAAACACATGTTGACAAGGTTCAACATCTCGTTCGGTAGGCTAGGTTTAACATTATAGGCATAATCTTGCACCCCGCTTTGAAAACAGTAATTAACCAAGACTAACCAATGTCACCAGACTTTTTCAGCCATCTCCTTGTACCCCAGCCACCAAAAGAGAGCTAATCGAGAAATCCATCTTTCATTGTCATTCATAGTACACTCCATTCTCACTTTCACCTTCACACACACACACACACACACACACACACACACACACACACACATATATATATATATACATAGATTACTTAATTAAAATTTTTAATCGTATAATTAAAGTTTCATTTTTGGGCTTATGTACAATGACAGGACAATTTTAAATACGACAAAGTACATAACCAAACGGCATTTACTTTTGCCATTTTCACAATGTGACGAAAGATCAGAAAATTCTGTTGCTATCGTTAGATAATGGTCTACTTTGTCTTATTAGTAGTGGTTGAACGTTCTTCATAGATGCTAACTATAGTTTTTACTCAAATTTACTCCCTATTTCGTCGAAAAGTATCATAATATTTTATTGTGGAAAGAAATCACAGCAAATTTGAATAATCTGAGGTACAGATTTTCAGAAGCAAATGAATGCTCATAAGTTTCAAGTGTCCTTTGCAATAGGTATAAATCCATTGATTTTTTTAAGGGCTGTGCGTGCTGGAATACAAATCGGGCCATACACTTTCGGCCGCATGATCCTCTGACCGCTCGTTGTGGCATTTTTCTCAGCAGGTCTCGTCGAAATTTACCAGTTTCACAAAGAGAGAACAAGGCGGAAACGAAATTTGAATGAATGTTGTCCAATAGAGGGGTAGACACGTGTAACAGCTCGCAATGAAATCATTTTACTAAAAAAAAACAAAAAAAAACCCCCCAAAAAACAAAAGCAAAAACAACAAAAGATTTCGGGTCCCCGTATCTCTTCTGGTCTTCTCAGCCTATCTGCATGTCTTTCTGTCTCTCTTCTCCATTCTCTGGTCCCCCTGTCACTTCTGTATCTGTGATCTCATCAATCTGTCCTTCCGAGTCTCTTCCGTGTCTGTATTCTTCTCCATCTGTCTCTTATCCCTTCTTGTACCTGACTGACTCTACTTGTCTATATCAAGGGGCGACATTCCTATTTCCAGGATTTTGGCCACCCATAGGCTGGACATAACCAAGGGGAGACAGCATGTCTCCAGGACACACTAAAAGGTGTGACAATAAATCTTTTAAATCGTAGCCCACTTTTATTTGACCATTAACGTTTTATCCTACGCAATATATCTCGGTACCTATATGGTCACACACATATTCAAGCATACGCATACACATCCCTATGGTCAAATCACAACCATACATATATATATACCCGCACGTACACGCAAACATGTACTCACTTAGAGCTAGGCTCGTACAATAGTATAACAAGTGCAACCACTTTAAAAAAATAATACACTGAGCTTAAGTAAATATACTGAATTTGTCTTCAGATTAACTCCTAAACACTCAGAAATCTTCGTATTGTTGATTTCGGCGTGAATGCTAAGCAGTACAGAATGTAGTTTCCAAGTTTCTGAAGAAGTGAATTGTCTCATTGTTCTGCTTTCCTCACAGAGAGTACCCAACAAACTCTCGTGTGCTATACAGTAGACAAAACCTGAAACAAATGAAAAAGGGAATTAATAATTTAAAAAGGCGACAATTTACCCATCTCACACATAGATAGATAGATAGATAGACGAGAAACATCCAAAACTTCAGATCAAGACAAGCATGCACTAAGAAGAGCCAGAATAGTTAGCATATGAATGTGAGTAGCTGCCCTAAAATAACATATAGCTTGGATATCCTTTCAAGAATAGGACCAATCAGTTATATTCGGATATATTTTACTGAAAATGAAATCTCGGTCATCTTCGTTACCGATAGATGATGATGATCATCATCATCATTGTCAAATAGATATTGTATAAAACATAATTGTACGAACAGAATAAGGTTGGTACCAAAAGATTAACCAAGCTAGATAGATTGATAAATAGAGAGAGAGAGAGAGAGAGAGAGAGAGAGAGAAAGAAAGAAAGAGAGAGAGATAAGAATAGAGATAGATAGATTACAACAAACTGATATATATATATATATATATACATCAAATCGTGATTTAATTTTTTTAATTGGCTCTACTTAATATTGAGCACTCTTTGTAATTGTAGCATTGCTGCATTTTGCGGTGGGTTTTTGTTCTTTGGACCAACTGATTGCATATCTCTTGATTTTTTTCAACTGGTGTGACGAAGTTGGCCTTTTCTTTTTTTTTTCTCCCGATAATCTTTTTCTTTTTTCCTCAGGCAGTGATTCGAGATATTGTTATCTCTGAATTCTGGCGTTTTTTTTCTTTTTATTGGTCACCGTGAATGCTGGTATATAGTGTCACGTGATCTCCCACTAAGAGAGGAGAGATAAAGAATGTCCCCTACCCCTCCGTGTTTGAGTTAGCAGGGCACCCAAAAGAATGACCGTTAAGACAGGATAGTGATATGGGTCAGTTCCTCATGGCCTGTCGGAAAAAGTAAAGAATGTGGGTAAGCGTGAAAGCCAACAGATGTTTAACACTTAGTGACCAGGGAAAGGAAGAAGATAGAAGCCAAATGATTGGCTAGAACCCTAAGGCGGAAGTGGGAGCTCCTTCCGTCAGCGGAAATAGGGAATAAGAAAAATCAGTTTTTGGACAGAGGTCGTAGTGAATGGATCTAATGCCAAACTCCGGGTGAAGCATCAAAACCGGGATTTGCGGAACAGTAGTTAACGACATCGACACGCGACTGACGAAAGCATGGACGGCTATAGATAGGCTCTCAATCATATGGAAATCAGACCTGACCGATGAAATGAAGCGCAGTTTCTTCCAGGCAGCGGTTGTATCGATACTGCTATATGGATGCACTACATGGACGCTAACTAAACGGCTGGAGAAGAAACTTGACGGCAACTACACAAGAATGTTGAGAGCAATATTGAACAAGTCCTGGCGACAACACCCCACGAGACGCCAACTGTAAGGCCACTTGTCTCCCATCACGAAAACTATACAGGTTAGACGAGCCAGACACGCCGGACACTGCTGGAGAAGCAAGGACGAGCTCGTAAGTGACGTACTCCTATGGACCCCCACATATGGCCAAGCAAAAGCAGAACGACCAGCCCGAACTTACATACAGCAGCTATGTGAGGACACAGGATGTAACCCAGAAGACCTGCCGGAGGCGATGAATGATAGAGAGAAATGGCGAGAGATGGTCAAGGATATCCGTGCTGGTGGCACGACATGATGATGATGATGAGTTGAAATGAGAAGATACATTGAAACTACCGCCGAAATCACCGGGGGAGGACGGAAAGTATCTTGGACAAGAGGAGGCCATACCTTCAAGCCAGAACTAAAAATAACACAAATTCCGTCGACCCATAAAAAAAAGAAAATATTCTCCAAAGGAAAGTCGTCGTAAAGATAAATAAAATTTAAGATTGTTTCTCCCTATATCCAATTATATTCTCTCTCCCTCTCTCTCTCTCAATTTGAAGAAAGACTAAAGAAGAAAGAAAAGAAAAGAAGAAAGACATTTATGTTTATGTACTATCCGTTAATAATATAGCCGACGCGTTGAATATGTGTATCCGCGTGGGTAGTAAAAAGATTGACATATTTTAATGTTCCCACGTTTTGAAGTTGTTCATTTGTATCGTCTACTATCAAACTGCTTATTGTATGTTTCTTTTTCAGCTTCTTTCGCCTTATGTTATTTTCGCTTAAATTGTCCTATATGAATGCCTTCAAAAATATTATACAGGAAACCGTTGTCGACTACTATAATTAATATTATTACATCTAAACCCAGAGGTACATATCTTCCATTATTTTAGGGGAGGAAGAACTAGTGGCCTTGGTGGGTGTGTGAATAGTGTGAAATTTGAAAACCCCTTGCCAGCGGCGGTCAGTCTAGCCATAAATTAAACCCCACATAATTTGCCAGTTCCTATATGCCCGAGAAAGGACTCTGAACAAGGACTTATTCTACGAGGGATCAAGTGACAGATCGCCCCGTCCTCACACGTACAAAAAAATAAACTCTCCGTTTGGTGATAACAATATTTGATGGCACCAGTTCCCATACGCTTTTAAATGGTTGCTCATCCGGGGAGCTTTTTATTTTAATTTGCCGTCATAATAGTAAGTTAGTAAATATATATATATATATATATATATATATATATATATATATATATATATATATATATATATATATAGGTAGATAGGTAATAGCTCGGCCAGCAACGCCACGAAACTGACAGTGAAGATTAGTATACATCAAGATTGGTCATTGCATCCTGCACATTTATGCAAGTTACAGCCCAAAAATGCGCAGCACGTGGCAGAGATTTCTGTGCAAGAAGAGGAATCATCGGTCATCTCCGGATATACTGATGGACAAACATCATCATCTTCATCATCATCAGATCGGTATTGCACAAACAGACTGAAATAGATAGATAGATAGATATGCAAACGGGCAGCTAAATATTAAAAAACTTAAATAGATATAAAATGCTGCGAAAGGTTTGTAGAATGACACACAAGAAATAACAAATTTATTTAGAAATTGTGTTGATTAGATTGAAGTGATAGAAGGAATATTCTAGAATATTCGTTGTCGAACAATGGTCTCGAAATGGACGGTGATAGTAATGATGATGGTGATGATGATGGCAATCAATTTTTCATTTATTATACGCACCTGCAATATAATATAGTTTTATTTAAAATTGAGAGACTCTAACTACAGCTGTGTCAACACATGCAAATCACTTCGTTCGTTAAATGACAGTCAAATAGAACAGTGAACATTTATAGAGATGTTAAAAGATATCAAGCAGAGAGAAAAAGAAAGCCCAGCAGCAACCCTCTTTGAAGGTAAATTTGAGAACATTTTCTTCACAGTAAAATAATTTCTTCGGAAAAAAAAAGAAATACATACATATATATATATATATATATATTAAGAGAGAGAGGGGGGAGGGCGCTCGGGGTGTCATGGTTACCGTCGTAGGAAATGGATACAGCCACCCCGAGTTAAATTGCTGGACGAGGCTTTTTGCATTTTACATAGCGCTAATACTTTTGGGAAAGGTATGAATCCAACTATTTTCCGGTCCGTAAATTGTAGGGCAGAGTGGGCTCTTTAACCTTGGTATGACAACTGGTCAAAGAGTAGGAAAAATCTTAATTTAAACCTGTTAAATTCTACTTAAAAATTGATCTTGTGCCCCAACCTGCTCGTGCGGAGGATTTCGATATCAACATATATAAATCTCTCTTTCTCTCTAACTCTCTCTCTCTCTCTCTATATATATATATATATATACGTGGTGCATTTAAAAAGTATCTTGACTGAAGCTGTATTTGCCAACAGAGAAATGAACAATGAAGGAAACGTTTGTTTTCTTGAAGAAATCGTCTCTGTGATATTCAATATATTTACTCCTGCAAGTTTTCCATTCGTCAAAGTACCACAGAAATTCTTCTTTTGCTAAGGTGTGAAGCTGCGCTATCGTATCTTTAAATGTCCCCCACGTCTCCAAATCTTGGACTGGCGCCCATCTAATTGTTGTGAATAGGACACGATCTTTTAGAAGTTGTTAAATTTTGTTTTGAAAGTTACATTCAGAGGTTAATAACTGAATGTAAACATTCTAAAAGAAAAACAAATCAGTGTACATTTTAGAGATCATGTGATGCAGTTAATTTAATCTTTAATTACTCCTATAATTGTCCCTTTCTCTTTCTCGAGAGATTCCCCGTGGCGAAGTGGTTAAGGTGCTGGGGTACGGTATAGTAGTAGGCGAGTTAGAACTCCAGTCATGGTATTAATTTTATTTTCGGACAAATACCCTCGGGAAAAAATTTGGAACCCTATATGCTTGCCCTCAGCTATGGTTAAATAGTACTACTACTGTCCTTCTACAAGGATGGCTTTGACATTAAATAACCCATGACGGTTGATATGCCATTAAACAAAGAAACCTCACATAGTACCACTATTGTCCTTTTACAAGGATGGATTTGGCTTTGAATTGCCCTCGAAAGTTGATGTCATTAAACAAAGAAACCAAATGATTTTTTTCAATTGTACTCAGCTGCACACAAGTCTTCATTTATAAGCTATTGGTTTATCAAACATTGTAAGTTATTTAATGCCAAATCCTTTTTAAACATATATATTAGATATATGATTTCTAAACACATTTTGTAGATAACATTTTAAACTAGCCTGAGTCCTTTTTTTTTCGCATAGTGGTTTTATTTATTTCTATCTAATACAAATAATCCTATTCACTATTAATCATTTGTTTACACACAGTTTAATATTTTCAAGTATTGCTATGTATCACTAACAATTCAATTTAGCATCAATCATTTGTTTACACAGTTAAATGATCAAACAATTCAGTTTAGTATAAGTGCGCAGTTTGACCCATAGATAGGACCCTATCAGGTGCTACTATTCCGGGGCCAGATTGGACTTGGGAGCAATAGCAATGAAGGAGTACTCCGTACTCCCCAAAGCTCCAGCATTACTGGAACTTCACCATCAGATTGTTTAGTGTCATATCAAGGACACTCGTTAGGGGAGTCTTACCTCTCAACAGAGATGGAGTCGTTGTATTTAACAGCCCCAGTCGACTGGACCATCATTTATAGGTACATATAACCGTAAATGTATACACATTTTAAAATATCTATGTACTTAACTTTCAAATATAGTAAGGATCAATAGCCGAAGAAATGAGAATAATTTAGAACAATAATGAATGCACTGATTCGAAAAGAATCGCAAAAGCGCGCGCACGCACGCACACACACACACACACACACACACATGGTGTATTAAAATTTAGTAAGAACTGTGGATAATTCATTAAATTATTTTGGCTGTTCGAACCAAATCGGCAGGAAAGGCGGGCTGTAGAATACACCGACTGTATCTCTACAGTGGGATGACCCACGTGCTAACGTGTGTACTGGATATGACACTAAAACACATCTGATGGTGAGGCTGCTGTTCTGGAGCTTTGGGTAATATCGCTTCATTGCAATTACTCCCAAGTCCACTCTGACCTGGAGTAAGAGTACCACTTAGGTTTCAATCTATGGGTCAAATAGAAATATTTACTCATTCATTATGCATGAAACAATTTAACCGTTTGCAAACAAACGATTAATGTTGAATAGAAGTATTAATGTTAGATAGCAATACTTGAAACCATTGAATAGTGATGATCTCTGGCTCATTTGAAAATGTTAACTACAAACAATTCAAATACAAATCATATTCGAATAAAAATGATTTGGCATAAAATAACTCAATATGTTTGATATATCATAAATCACAACCAAACTAAACTATTCAAACCAATATTAATTTTGGATTTGAAACTTTAAAAATGTAAAGGTTCAGCCTAGATACTTTCTTACACGTCCTATTGCAATGTAAATCTGCTAAGAACAGCAATTCAACAACGTTGATTTGATAAGAACAGCAATTCAATAACGTTGATTTAATAAGAACAGCAATTCAATAACGTTGATTTAATAAGAACAGCAATTCAATAACGTTGATTTAATAAGAACAGCAATTCAATAACGTTGATTTGATAAGAACAGCAATTCAATAACGTTGATTTGATAAGAACAGCAATTCAATAACGTTGATTTAATAAAAACAGCAATTCAATAACGTTGATTTGATAAGAACAGCAATTCAATAACGTTGATTTAATAAGAACAGCAATTTACCGAAAGATCCATGAATTCTTCTTAGTCTAATGCTGATTTTATATTCGGTCAAATCATCATCATCGTCATCATTATCATTATCAGCCTCGTCCTCATTAAGACGTGACGACAGCGTGGATTCCCTTGACTTTCTCTCAATCTCTCCACCTCTATCAGTCATCGCTCTTGGTAAGTCATCTCGACCAGTGGTTCCCAACCAATTTTGGTTTATGCCCCTCTTTCGTATTTCTAAAATTCTAATGCCCCCCTGTTATAATTAATTCTTACATATCCAAAATTCTACTATAAATCACGTGAAAGAAGCTTAAAAGGTCATTAACTTGGTTTTCAAACAAACCCCACCAAAATATTGTATGTTCCACCAAAATATTACCTTGCCCCACCGTCGGGAACAACTGGTCTAGACAGCATCCACTGTTTGCAGAAAGCTGATGAATGTAAATTTTTGCTAGTCAGCCAACCGTGGTGTATCTATGTGTGAGAATCAATAAAAGAACGTTGATTATGGGTTGGTACTTATTTGCCCTGTAGTGACCAGCATATCTTGCTCCTCTGATCTGGATGGTCAATGAGATGGGAGGTAAGTGGCCATACGTTCGATAGGGAGCTGTTTCCAGGATTTGTTTAAACCAGTACGCAGCTCCCTTGTTCAGTTCCCATCTAACTTTTTCTTCAGGCATTTAGTTAGAGTGCAACTGGTGCAACTATGCCGTAGTACTAACACGGTTACAACTTGGAAGATTTCTCGTTTTATTTCATTAGAGAAATCAGCTGGTATTTTATAAGCTTCATAGGTTTTAACTCATTTGCCTTGGAAACTCCAAAGTAAAATAAACATGTTCTTTCCTTTTCTTTAATTTCCTCGGAAAACCTCAGTTCAAAAATCAAAACTGATTGATTCTTTCTGTATCCTATATCTTGAATCAATCTGATTAATTTAAAACTGTTTTTTTTTTAATTTTTTACTAGTTATTTCAAGTTGAAAATGTCTTCCTTATTTTTTTACTTGTTATTTCGAGTTGTTGAATATTATCCAAAACTGTTCCATTTATTTGATGACACAATGCTATCAACAGTTTAAATTTTTACGAGGGTCAGAATTATTGAACTCTTGGTAGGGTACGATCGCACGAGCACTTGCTCGTGATTGATTTATGGCTTGATTGATGTTAACAGCATGACAACCTGGTTCGGCTTATTTTATGCCTAGAGAAATTGTAGATATAAACGTATAATGAACATGATTTCCTAACAAATCACGTTCATTATACGTTTATACCTACAATTTCTGTCTTATTTCTTAAGTGTTTTTTTAAAGAAGGTTACGTGATATCAAAAATTCCTTTCTGATACAAAAATGTGCACACAGTCGTGTGATTTCGAGAAAGTAATAATAATAATGAAAATACTTAGTTAACGATGAAACTGCTCTATTTGACCCATAAATGGAATCCTAACAAGTACCACCACTCCTGGCCAGGGTGGACCTGGGAGTAATGGTAATGAAGGAATATTCCATATTCCCCAGAACTCAAGAATAGGAATTTCACCATCAATTACAGTTTAGTTTCATAAACTGGACACCCCATTAAGGAAGGGGAGTCTCATCCCTCTACAAGGGATATAGTCAGCATATTCAAAGCCCCAACGAAAAAAGCGGCTTTTGGTTGTGAGTCTAACATCTTGATAAATTCTCGACGTAGTTGCTTCAGTAGGCTGTTTAGATATTTTTCACTAAATTTTGCTTTGTTAAGTAACAAAGCCTCATATTTCTTAAAATACTTACCATTCCTATATGGTTACCCATTGAAGTAGTGAACAGGTTTATCGCTCCTTAACCGAGGGAACAGTCGTTTCAAGCTTGATTTGATCGTAAATCGCTGTTATATATTTGCAAGACAAAGCCAAATGTTGTCTTGGATCAGAATCATTGAGCTCCCAGGGAGGAACGAACTTGCTGCAACTTGTTTCTTATATTTGCATTACAGTAGATGCTTAAGTAGCACATCAGTAATTTTGTTAGAATATGGCACATATAGCAGAAGATCAGAATCATTGAACATCTAGTGAAGAACGCTCTCACTATTTTTGAGTCTAATCTAAATTCCCTGAGACAAGCACCAAAACATGGACTCTAATACTTTCTTTGGTAGAATACTATTAGGGTACCAATTTTGCTTAATTAAAATATGAAAGATTTCCTTCACTTTTATAAGCGAAGTGGAATCAATTACACCTAAAATGAATCACTGCTCAGCATTCTTTACTTTATATCAACTTGCTTAAAAACAATTAAGTTCTTTTAATAATAACTTGATTCGGCTGTAAGAACTTGTCTTGGTGCAGTGATCAGCAACTTTGTTTCCCATTGTAATATTACTTGGATGGGGTATTGAAATAACTCGAATCGTAACTTACAATGAAAAGGGTTTATTATACAAGGATGAGTTACCATAGTACACTACTAGCTAGTATCGTGAGAGAAATGTAGACTGCCGGGTCAACAAAAAAGAATAGTCCATTGTATAGAGAGGGGTATCGTCTGTTCTATACAATATCTCCCAAACACATTTCTTCTGAGTAGTGCGTTCGATTACTAATTACTAACAATTCTGACCTTGTTCCAAACTCGGCTCAGCTTAGTAACTGACAACTTGTTTCGGTTGCAATTAAGTTCGACGAATATCATTCTATAAATAAGGCGAATTTAACTGAAGGAGTTGGCAATAGTAAGCACAGTTTATAGTTATACCTTTTTCAAGGAAATTAAGAATGATGCCCCCGAACTTTGTCAGCTTGATCTTCTTTACTGACCGCTGCACCCGGCACTTCTCTTTACTGTAAAGTCCGGGTTTTATTCCACTGACTGTTTTTCGACTTGGGCTTTTTTTTAAAAAAAGCAAGTTTAGCCTATTTTTAAGAATTTTCAAAAATAGAACATGCTTTCCTGAGCACATCATAATTCTTCTGTAAATTTCACATGGTTTTCGCTTCTCAGTCATCAAAAATTTGATGGCAGACCTATATTCAGCAAAGAACTATTTTATTTGCCGTCATTTTGAATAGCCTCAAAAGAAATAGCTTTTCAAGATTAAACGAATTTTTGCTTTTAAGTAATTCCAAACAGCGTAGAGTTTACCTTTATGGGGAAAAAATTCTAAAAAAATTTGTTTCCTTTTTTTTTTTTTAAATGTTCCTCTTATTTATAGAATGACCTTTGCATATTTAATAGGCCTTGATGCCTCCGTGTATTATACTCAGCATCATAAGGTACGGATCAAGGGTAAGTGGAGCAATCTAAGGAAAGGAGTAGTGCCCTCCTTTACACCTTGGTATAGTAGCTATTGAAAAGGAGCCTTCGTGCCGCCCTCGACTACGGTTGGCCAACTTATTTAAGGTAAAATACCATGAACATTAAAGTAACATTTTCTTCTTTTACACGTTGGAACAAAAATGATAAAAATATTCACAATTTCGCTTTATTGAAATCATTTCAATCTCTAAAAGTTCAAGAGTTATCTTATGGTATTTATGATTAACTAAAACAGTTTTATCAACCAAATCTACGACGATGATTATAATCTTTGGTATTCTATGATTTCAGAGGGAAATCCTGGTTAAAACACACACACACACACACACAGAGAGAGAGAGAGAGAGAGAGAGAGAGAGAGAGAGAGAGAGAGAGAATCCTGAGATATTCACTCAAGAAAGAAAAACTTAAGATTAATTACTTTTTACGCATAAACAAACTGGGGAAAAGGTGCTATTTTTGTCTAAATGTATTTAGATTTCAGTGTGATACACAATGAGTTTCGTTTTTAGCATTTTGCAAATGAAATGTCTGGAGGTAGTCATTTTAAAAAAACAACATGACTTTTTTTATGATGAATTACGTTTACAAAAAAAAAAAAAATCAAAAAAAAAAAAAGAAAAGAAAAAAAAGTTGAAGTCAGAGATGAGCTCTTCATGATTTCAAAGGAAGAAATACAGAGATAAATCATGACTGCTGTCATAGTAGGTGCCGTTAGTCGTGGCAAAACTAGTTAGCGCACAAAGAAAGAAAATCTGCTGAGAACCTTCGCATGAAATGACTTAGTATTTTGCAAAACTTTCAGTTGAAGACTCATTGTCAGTGAAACCTAGAATATACCGACTACACCCACTCTAGAGAGGTATGACCACATATATACACACACATACACATACACAAAGGTGATTCGGTGTGTTATACTAAATTGTATTCGGTGATGAGGCTCCAGTTCTGAAGCTCTAAGGAGTGTGGAATCACTCCTTCGTTAATATTACTCCCAAAGTTACTCTTCCTTGGAATGGCAGAACCTGTTGCGTCCTATTTATGGGCGAAAAAGATATGTTCAGAAATCATTAGTATAAGAGTGCAATATTGAAGCTATGTAACGGTGTGAAAATAATGGTATTAAGGATAGTTTCTTGAAAATAATTATTTACAAAAGATTATTATTATTATTATTATTATTATTATTATTATTATTCTATTTTGTGAGTTTTTCTGTATTATTATAGAGTTTTTCACATCAGTGTTAGCTGATGATTTTTCACTGGAGTTTGAGTGACAGCAAGTCTCCTCAAGTCTCCTGGACTCGTCTCAGGATTCTGGCCGTTCTTAGCATTGCTGTCGTTTGGATAGTCTCTACCCGTCTGCTAACTTCTAAATCCTCCAGGCCTTTTAATAATCCTTTATTTATTGTTCCTAACGCACCAATCTCAATTGGCACAATCGTTACTTTCATGTTCCACAGCTTTTTCAATTCTCAAGCAAGGTCGAGGTACTTATCCTTCTTTTCACTTTCCTTCAGATTTATTCTGTGGTCCGCCGGGACAGCAAAATCGACAATTTTGCAGATTCTCTTTGTTTTTGTTGATTATTATAAGGTCTGGTCGTCTGGCCGGGATTGGGTGATCCGTTTGTATTATTATTATTATTATTATTATTATTATTATTATTATTATTATTATTTCACTTTTTCTGAGTTTTTCTGGTGGGTTTTCACTGGAATCTAAGTGACAGCAAGTCTCCTCACGTCTCTTGTGAGAATTTGAGTCAATCTCAGTAGTGTTTTAGTCTGGATGGTTTGATTCTCCCACTGATTTCCAATTTCTCTTGTCCCTTCTCCAAGATCTTGGAGACTATTCCGAGTACACCAACTACAATTGGTATTACCATGACACTCATATTTCACAACTTTTTTTTTTTAGTTCTCTGGCAAAGTCCAAGTATTGGTCTATCTTTCTTTTATTTTCGCTCAGCTGTCCACCGGAACGGCAAAAACCACAAGATTGCAAATTCTCTTTTTTGTCAACATTTGGTCTGGTCTTCTGGGTGGGATTAGATAATCAGTCTATATCTCAAAATCCCACTGAATTTTATGGTCTCATTTTCTAGGACGTATTCTGGGTTTTGCATTGGGTAGAAGATCAGGTTTCAGTCTCTTGCACAATTCCCAGTAGATCACTACTCCCACCCAATCGTGCCTAGTCTTGAACTCCTTTTGTGCTAGTTTACTGCATTTGCTTATTATGTAATTAACCCTTTCATCTTTTTACTCCACACAATTTACACTCACTATTCTGTTACGTATTGTGGATTACCGCTTTGATAAAATTATTCGTCCTTGTGAGGTTGTTTTTTGCTGCTATTAGCTGCAAAAAAAGAATCTTGACATGGCAACGAAAGGGAAACATCAAGAGAGAAACTGATTCTCTTCAACCCTCTTGATGTTTCATTTTCGTTGCCATCTCTAGGTTTTCTCAAGAGTAATTTCGTTAGTTTGTCACTTGAAATCTCCACACATTAGTTTTTCTTCCCATTTCTCTTTCCTAGATTTTGTTGTTTTCCTGTATGGTCTTATGTTGACGATGCTGCTACTGGCTACTGTAATTAGTCTTTCTTTGCTCTTTTTAATGTAATCCTATACAGTTCTCAATGCTGGTGAGTCCTTTTCCTCATTCTTTTCCTGATACATATTGTAAATCGATAAAATATTTCGGTTGAAAGGCGCTCAATATCATCAATTCATTTATTTACTCCTTTAGAGTTTTTCACATCAGTGTTTGCTGATGGTTTTTCACTGGAGTTTGAGTGACAGCATGTCTCCTCAAGTCTCCGGGACTTGTCTCAGGATTCTGGCCATTCTCAGCAATGTCCTATGCTGCTATTAGGAGAGATTCCGTTTCTCTCTTAAGGTTTCCTTTTCTTAGGCAGGTCCAGGTTTTCTTGTGTGAGATGTTGTTTATTAGTCGTTTAAATAAGCCATAGAGTTGTTTTTCTCCCATTTTTGTTTCCTAGTTGTTGTCATTCTATCGTCTATCGTATTGTCCTTATCGTTTCTGATGGCTGTAATTTGTCCTCGTTTGTGTTTTTCTATGTAGTCTTCGAGCCGTTGTATCGATGTGTCAACGCTGTCTTCGATGCTGGCAAGTCCTCTTCCTCCCTCTTTTCTAGATACATATAGTCTGTCAACGTCGTCTCTGGGATGTAATGCCTTGTCTTGAGAGTTTTTCACACTAGCATTAGCTGGTGACGTTTCATTGGAGCAAGTCTCCTCTGGACTCCAGGACTCTTCTCAGTATTCTTGCCGATCTCAGCTATGCTGTAGTTGGGATGGCCTCAGTTTATCTTCCAATTTTTAACTATTAATATTCTTTCGAACTTTTTTACATCATCCTTAATTGATCGTCATTCACAGGAGTCTTTTCAGGTATCCAGGACTTTACTCAGTATTCAATGCTATGGTCTGGATAGTCTTTTGATCTCTAATTTCTCCAGTCTTTTTTTCCAAACCTTTGGAAACTTCTTAGCGCACTAACTACATTTGGTATCACCATCACCTTCATGTTCCACAGTTTTTTCAGCTTTCTGACAAGTTTCAAGCATTTATGTACTTTTTTGCTTTCTTTCATTTTCACTCTGTGGTCCGTCGGAACAGTAAAAATCACTAGATAACATGTTCTTTTTTTCTTGTTAACACAAGGAGTGGTCTTCTGGACGGGATTATGTTGTATAGTCATATGCAACAACTATACACATATACATGCAGAATACATATTGACGCAATGAATAAAGACGAACGACACAGTCTTTTAGAAAAATATGTACCTCTCACTTTATTGAAAGGGTTCAAAAAGGGTTACTCAAGGTTTTACTGTGAGAGGGATTTGGAGACCGAAGAGAACTGCAATATATTGACCCTCACTCTTATGGCCATCAGCGTTCTGTCTTTCTTGTTCTCCAGGGCTGCTCAACCGGAGGTCTGGGGGCCCTCGCTGCTGGATGCTGGCTTTCTCTACCGTATCTTGTCACCAACGGGTCTGGTCTCCAAAACTCACTCGGGGGTCCCAAAGGCCCCTTCTGCCGGGTGGTGGCTTTCTCTACCACATCTTGTCTCTAACTCATCTGATCTCCAACTGACTTCCTGTCTACACCGAGTTATATAATAGTTCAATCGCCCACTCAATCTTTGGAATGGCATGTTTGATCGTCATCAAGCGGAAATAACTGTCATGTAGTTCACAGGTCGCTCTCTTCCGGTGCATCAGTCTATAAGTGTACCATGGGATTTTACCTTGTCCCATTTTGTCAGCAAAGCCCGCCTACGCGATTTCTTCTCATAACTGCCATCGGAATGTGTCACTTCCTTCCGGTGCATCACTTTGGAATGGCATGTTTGGCCGGATCGAAGGTCAATATACAACAATTATATGATCCGCTTATATCTAAAAGTCCCAGAGAATTTTATTCGTCTAATTTTCAATAACAGATTCTTATTTCTGTGTGTTCCATTTGGTAGTATGGTTAAATTTTAATTTCTTGCACAATTACCATTCGATCACCATTCCTACCCAGTCGTGCTTAACCTTGTGTTTCTTTTGTGGTAGTTTGGTGCATTCGCTTATTGTGTGACTAAGCGTCTCTTCTCTGTCTCCGCTAATTTTTCTGTGTAATTTATTCTGAGAGCATCTTCATTATTTTTTATTCCTTGAGAGATCTTTAACACCCTCATTAGCTGATGGACTTTTACTGGAGTCTGAGTGTCAGTAAGTCTCCAAGACTCTTTTCAGTATTCTAATCAATTTCAACAATGTTGTAGTCTGAATAAACCTATTTCTTCCTCCGATTTCCAACTGTTCCATTCTCTTTCGTTATCCTTTGGTAACTGTTCCGAGTTCACTAACTACAATTGGCATCACCGCTACTCACATGCTACTTTTTTTTTTTAGTTCTCTGGCAAGGTCCAAGTAATTTTTGGTCTTTTCTCTTTCTTTTATTTTCACGCTGTGGTTCGTCAGAACGTAAAATCAAATAGACGACAAGTTTTCTCTCTTTTTGTTTGTTTGTTTGTATGTTTATAAGCCCCGAGTCTGGCATTCTGGTCTGAATTATGGGATCTGTTTGTATCTCAAAATACCAGAGAATATTTGGGTCTCATCTCGAGCGGATTATAATTTGGTTGTCGAAATTCAATCTTTTGCACAATTCCCAGTTGATCATCTTTCCCCACCCAATCATACCTAGTCATTTACTCCTTCTTTGTTAGCTGCATTCGTTTACTATTTGATTAATCGTTTCATCTTTTTCTCCGAATAAATAACAATTGCTATTCTGTTGCGTATTATCGACTTTCGCTTTGATATAATTGGTCCTTATGGCATTATTTTGTGCTGCTATTAGAAGAGCTCCAGATTCACTCTTGAGGTTTCCTATTCGTAGCCATGTCCAGGTCTTCTCTGGTGAAATTTTGGTAGATTTTTGCGGTAGAGCTTGGTTTCGAGAAACGTTCTTATTCTTCTAAGGTACTTTTATCGTTTCCTTCTTCTGAGTTTGTTTGCTGGTGTCTGCTTCCAATATTCCCAATTACTTGTTTTCCTTCTTTCCAAACGTCCGAATGCATTCTTGATTTGGTAGTTCTATTCCTTCCACAATTTCTCTTGAAAATTGTCTTCATGTTTCATAGTTTTTTCAATTCCCTAGTAAGGTCGAGGTACTTATCCTTCTTTTCACATTCTTTCAGTTTTATTCTGCGGTCAGCCGGGACAACAAAGCCGACAATTTTGCAAGTTCTCTTTTTTTATTGATTATTATTAGGTCTGGTCTTCTGGCTGAGATTAGGTGATTTATTATTATTATTATTATTATTATTATTATTTCACTCTTTGCGTGTTTTTCTACACCAGTTTTAAACGGTGTTCATTCATAAGGGTCTTAATGATAGCAAATCTTCTCAGATCTCCAGGACTGTTCTCGGTATTCTAGCTGTTCTCAACAATACTGTGGTCAGTATGGTTTCGATTCAGCCGCTGATTTCTGCCTCTCCAGTCCTCTTTCCAAGCCCTTGGAGATTGTTCCAAGTGCGCCTGCTATTATTTCTATCATCGTCATCTTAATGATTCCTAGCTTTTTCTACTCTTCAATAAGATCCATATATTTGTCTATCTTTTCGTTTTCTGTTATTATAGAGTTCTTCACACCAGCGTTAGCTGATGGTTTTCTACTGGAGTCTGAGTGACAGCAAGTTTCCTCGAGTATGCAGCACTTTTCTTAGTATTCTGGCTGATCTCAACTGTGCTGTAGTTTTGATGGCCTCCACTCGTCCTCTTATTTCCAAGTTCTCGAGTCCCTTTATCAATCCTTTGGTGACTGTACCGAACGTGGGGCCAGTCATTAAAGTCCAAGACGCGGGGCTGGTCAGTCGGCTGTAAGACGTGGGTCCAGAGCAGTCGGAAAGCGGTAGAGTCAAGAACGAAAACACGGAGCAGTGAAGACGATGACCAGATGAGTCAACATCTTTGGTTGCTGTGTCGGATTTTCGCTGAGTTCTCGTTTTAACAAATAAATACTAAAGTGCTAGACTTTACCTTCCTGTGTTTTGCAGTTCTGAATTCGTGTTTGTCTTTTCTTCCACCCTCTGTTTGTTGTTTGGTTAAAAAAAAAAATTTTCTATAACCTTTTGGCCGGGTGTGAGGATTAACGGAGTCCACGCCACTTGATGATCAGACGAATGCCCAGACCAACAAGCCGGCTCTGGGGGTTGTTTCATAACGCTACGAGCCAATACAATTCTCAGTATATATATATATATGTATATGTGTGTGTGTGTGTGTGTGTGTGTGTGTGTGTGTGTGTGTGTGTGTGAGAGAGAGAGAGATCACGTGCTTAAATTGATAAGATAAAACAGTGACTCTTTGGTAAGCTCGTATGATTACTTTTTCGGCAAATATTAAGGAGCTTTAAGAAAAATTATTAAGAACACCTGCACCCAGTTACTCCAGGAGACGGCGGTAATTTATTGGCTTTGGATAAAGAGGGTTTTAAAATCTGTTATTTGGCTAAAAGTTAGTTTATATCGTTGACGGATTCTACGGCGACTGTCACCACAAAACGCGATATTTTGTTGTTCGTTTGATATTTAGCACAAGCGGAAAAATGGTTAGCAGCCTTTCTTTAAAGATTTATGCATCTGCAATACATTCTTAGTCGAGCACGGAAGATGTGACTGTAAATGTGATTTATGGGAAACTAAAGACTGGTGTGTTAATTAGACTTGACAACTTTCGTGAGTATCGTGAATTTTGAAAATACGATTCGAACTAGTTCGATAATGGGTGAATGTTCTTTTTTCAAGTGTTTTTCGGTGTATAGTTGCGAAATTTAGATTAGTTTGTAGCTTGATACCAAAAGTATAAGGCACCCAGTGAGAATCAAAATCACCTGAAATAGTGTCATAGCCTAATTCGCTATCCATGTTATCACCTTAATGTTCGATGTAAATGTGCGACGAAAATAAAAATTTCAGAGATAGACTGCTTATCAATATTTTTAGTTTAAAAAATGAATTTTAAAAATTCTTTCAGGGATTGCTTCTTTATCTCGATTTCTAGCATAAAAAAATCTACATACTTCAACCCGTAATCTATCTTGTGTTGATCCGATGTCTATATGAGCGTTGGTTACTTCAAAACAGCAAAAAAGAACATCATAGCGAGGTTTTTGTTTGTGTTATATCGTTAAAATGCTCTAACATAGGGAATAAAACAATTTACCCTCTAATGTTCAACTTAATAATGATAGTATGGTCTCTGGCTTCGTATTCATCCAAATTATAATTTCTCAAGTGATAATTATGGAGTGCTTTCTCTTATTTATTCATTTACAATCAGTCAAAATAAGGATTTTATGAAAACGGTTCGATATGGACTATTCAAAGAGTCCCAACAATGATTGGTATCACTGTCACCTTCATGATCAATAATTTTTCAGCTCTCTTACAAGGTCCTGGTATTTGTCAAGTTTTTCGTTTTCTTTTATCATTATTTACTATTGAGGTCTGCTGGAACTGCAAAATTCACAAATTATCTTTTTTTTTTTATTTCTATTTGGAAACTGTTCCTAGTGCGCCAATTACAATTGGTATCACCATCACTTTCATGTTCTTCTGAGAAGATCCAAGTATTTGTGTATCTTTTCTTTTTCTTTCATTTCCCCTCTGTGGTGTACCAGAATAGCAAAATCACCTAGATGATTTTTTCTTTTTGTTAATTAACACTAGATTTGGTCTTCTGACCTGCATAGGGTGATCCATTTGTATTTTAAAGTCCGAGAGAATTTGATAGATATGATTTTCAAGGACAGATTCTGGTTTGTGTACGTACCCTTTGTCAGTGTGGTTAAATTATAATCTCTCATTCAGAGTCTGGTTTGTGCTTAAAGTAACCAGTAATCCTGATCTTGTAATCTTTTTGTGCCATTTTGTTGCATTCGCCTAAAATGTGATTAACATAGACTCCACTTCCTATTCATCTGCGTATTGTCCATTTTTACTTTGAAGCAATTAATCCCCTCGATATGACTTAATACTTATTTGTATTGGTTACTTGATAAATTAATTTGTTATTTTATAAATAGAGATTCAGTTTCTCTTCCTTTAGGCTTTTCCTTGGTAGCCATATCTAAGTTCATTTATACGCTATTTCCTTTGTCATCTAAAATATCCGTACTGTTGGTTTTCTTTTCATCTTTGTTTTTTTTTAATTTTATTCTTGTTTTATTGTTTGTTCTTAAATTAATTTGCTTCTAACTACTGGCTGCGATAATCAATCTCCCTTTTTTATTGTCTGTATTTTCTTCGAGTTTGAATTGTCGTATCTATGCAATCCTCAATGCAGACGATTCCTCTTCAGTCAAGGTATATTTCAGCCTCCAGTCTTTCCGCAATTCCTTGCAATTCAGTTTTCATATCGTTTAACCATTCGGCTTTTATGTTGTATTGTTTCTGTTATTATAATTTGCTCCAGAACGTTTCTTTATAAATTTTCATGAAAAAAATAAAGGGAGTTAAAATGATAAAGTATTAAAAGAATTAAGAATACCTAAAAAGTGCGTTCCTGTAAATTGACTCATCCTAATTTGAACATTGTCTTCAGACATCAACTGGATATTACTGAAACACACACACACACACACACATATATATATATATATATATATATATATATATATATATATATATATATATATTGTGCTGTTATCGACCTTTAGTGTGGTAGTACGTGGTGCCTTCAATAAGTTTCCAGCCTTTTTCGTAAAGGCATTTAAAATTGTCGTAGACTCTTGAAAATTACCCATGTTATTGCTATACATCTTATGAGATGACTGACCAATTTTTATGATTTCAGGTTCAAATGAACAGCTACTGCAAGAATTGGAATACACCCTACTAAAACATGATTGTCACAGCTGGTGAATTTCAAAAATGTAATCTGGACGTGACGACACTTTAGAAGAACGATATGCAATAAAATTCTGTTTTAAACTTGGAAAAATGACACAGAAATGTATGGAATACTTCAGACTGCTTTAGGAGTATCTTGCATGAATCGAGCATCAGTTTTTGAGTGGCATAAGAGATTCAAGGAAGACAGGGAGTCTGTGAGGGATAATGAGAGGTGTGGGAGGAGTAAGGAAGTCAATACACCACAGTTGATTGGCCAAAGGGTTAGGGTTACTATGCTGAAGTTTTAAGGGAGTTCAGGAAGAGATTCCTTTGGAAGAGGCCAGCACTCTTCAAATCGGGTCAGTGGCATTTCCAGCAGGACAATACACCAGTCCACAATTCCATCCTTGTCACAGACTATTTGATCAAGGTGAGCATCAAGACAATTAGTCACCTCCCTATAGACAAGACCTTGCTCCCTGTGACTTTTGGTTATTCCCTAAGCTCAGAGGCTGTCGTCATGAGACAATTGAGGAGGTGAAAGAGGCTGTGACGAAAATCAGTGACATGCTCAGACAAGAGGACTTCCATAGGGTCTTCCAGAAGTTGTTGGAACGGTACAACAAGTGCATTGCCGCCGGAGGAGATTACTTCAAAGGGTACTTGAGTTTCATATGTATACTATCAATAAAGGTGCGCAAACAAAAAAAATCTTGAAAGTTATTTAATGATCCTCGTATATAAAGTTAGACATAAGTGTGCGTATGCGTATATGATTATCATGGAAGACATATGAGTAGGTGAGGGTACACGTATGTGTGCATGTACATACGTGTATGGTCACGAGTTGACCATAGGTGGGTATATATGTATATGTGTGTATATAAGTGTATATCCATGTAGGTGTCTGGGCATATCTGCGTCGGTGTGTTAATCGTGTGAGTGGCCGTATGTATTTTGTGCGTGAACCACTCATTCACTTTGCCCATTCTAAGTGTAGATGGTTTGATGAAGCTGAACCGCGACTTAAAAGACTTCAATGTTATTATCACACTTTTTTAGTTGTCCTGGAGACATGCAGTCTGGCAATATTCTTATGCTCTGTCTATGGGTTGTCTATGGTCTGGAAGTAGGAAATATTCACCCCTTCATATATAAAAGTGTCGTCAGAAATGTGAAATGAATTAGACAGGAATCCGTCTGAGTTGTTCAGAGTAAGCGACCAGAGTCGGATATGCATTAAAAGTTTGCTGATGCCCCTCGAGCTAGGTCGATATGGTAGGATCTGGAAATGTAGATTTCACGCCTGTCGCATGGTAGAGGAGGAAGCAGAACCAAAAGAAAATCCAATGTGACACACACTCCTCCATCTGTGAGCGAGTCTAGTCCTACAAACCTTGAGTTTGATTTTTCTTTTGTCTTTCGTTACAACCAAAAATGGTATTCAGAGTGGTAAGGCACCCTCTACAAGTTTAGAGTGTTAAGAAACCCTGTGCAAAAAAGTGGTATTTTTGGTATGATAGTGAACTGCATTCCATGGTAAAGCTCCAGTCCAAGAGTTCTGGGGAGTGTAGAGTCGCCATTTATTTCCATTACACCCGGGTCCACACTGTTAGGGTCCCATCTATTGGTAAAATAGATCAGTTAGAATATTATAAGTATTAGGAATATTTGTTTGGTTGGTTGAGTTTTATGTCATATCAACCATTGTTGATTATTTAATACCAAATCCTGTTTTTACATATATATTGAACAGATGATTTATAAACACATTTTGTGGATACACACAGGTAAATGATCAAACAGCTATATTTCTCACAATTCAGCTTAGCATAAGTCAACAAAGTTAAATGGTTCCAAGCATTGCCACGTATCACTAGCAATTCAATTAAATATCAGTCATTTGTTTACACACAGTTAAATGATCAAACAGTTCCATTGCAAATAATTCAGTTTAGCAAAAGTCCCTTGTCTTACTCTTTGAACTCAGTTTAAATTTCAAACAGTTCCATTTGATCCTTTGATAAGACCATATCAGGTGTTCCCACTCACTGGCCAGAGTGGACCAGGGAGCAATGGTAATGAAAGGGTACTTGACATTCCTTAAAGCTCCAGCATTATTGGAGCCTCGCCATAAGATTGTTAAATGTCTTATTTAAGACACTCGTTGTAGGGAAGTGTTTTACCCCTCAGCAGATGCAGATCTGGGTTCAATCCCAGGTCGCATCATACCAAAGACTTAAAAAATGGTACTTGCTTAACACCCAGTAATATAAGGTACGTATCAAGGGTAAAGTGGAGCAATTCTGGGAAAGGAATAGCGCCATCCCCTACACTTCGGTGTAGTAGCTATTGAAAAGGGAGCCTTCTGGTTACCCTCGACTACGGTCGCCAACTTTACTTACTTACTTTACTTGAAGTTATACTCATCTCGGTTGGCGGTTCTTAGAATACACTATTCACTGAAGAGAGTAAGACAAGGGAATGTTCTGGGAATGCATCTGATAATGAGGTTTTTGTCTGGAGCTCCCAGGTCCTTTCTGATCCGGGATGATGGTATCTTTTTGGATTTCTAATATGGGTCAAATATATATGTTTAAAAATAATTTGTATTTGATCAGACGGTGAGCAAAAAAAAAAAAAAAAGGAAAAAAGAAAGGAAAAAACTGAAGAAACAACTACAGAAAAAATGTAAATACAAACATACAATAAATGTGATTCCCTAACCTCTAGGCATTCAATAACCCTTGATAGGTTGACATGCCGTTTAAATCAATCTATCAATCATTCATTGAAGCAAATATAGTTTATAAATGTTTATTATCATAATTTACTTGATACTAAGTAATTATGCTTAAAAGATGAAGAAAATCTACTATAGGCGATCAAAAGAGTACTTATCAGTAAAGAAATCAACTTTTTGCAGGAGGATAGCCATGTCCCTCCTGTTGGCTATTAATAGAATTATATTCAAGTTGGCTATTAATAGAATTATATTCAAGTGGGAGGTATTGAGTGGCTTTATTGATATTATTTAGAATTCTATATTGTCTTTGTTGAGTGGTTAGAGCTGTTGGTAAATAGATCCAAGCTTTTCTATGTGATTGTGAATTCGAATCTCACCTGGAGCTTATGTCATTAAGACAATTTAATAATAGAAATTGAATTCGTTATATATTATCATAGTTCAGCAATGATGACGTTAATCTAAATGATTCAATAATGCAAATAGAAATTGAATTCATTACTTATTATCATAGTTCTTGAATAACGACATTAAGATAAATAATTTAATAATGCAAAGAGAAATTATTACAAATACGTGCAAAAATATACGCCCTTTGGTCGTAAGTATTTAAGTTTTAATGTAATAAAATATTACATAAAATTTTTCTAATTCATTATAATATTTTATATGACAAAATTAAATAAGAATGAATATAAAAAGATTACATTTACTTTTTATTTTATTTTGATTGATTTTTATATAAAATTTTACATAGTATTGAGTATAAACGAATAAAATTAGAAATCAAAAATAGAAAGTAATTATTTATGAAATTCGGTTTTGGAAAAACAAATATGCAAATTATCTACACCATAGACTATTTAAACCTTTATTTCTTAGTGACATAAACGCACACTGCCGGATTTTAAAAAGATTAATAAAAATAAGTAAAGTTGGCGACTTAGTCGAGGGTGACTAGAAGGCTCCTTTTTCAATAGCTACTATACCGAGGTGAAAGGAAGGGCACCACTTCTTTCCCTGGATTGCTCAACTTTACCCTTGATCTTTACCTTATAGTGCTGAGTGCTAAGCAAGGCGACATCAAGTACCATTTTTTGAGTCTTTGGTATGACTCGACCTGGGATTGAACCCCGGTCTCTAGACCACTGGCGAACACTCTACTCATTAGGCCAAAGGCCCGGTCAAAAACATTAATAATAAGTGCTATTTTGTGACAGATTTAACTTGGCTAGACTTAATTGAGGTACTGTTATGAAATTAGATTGTACTTTATATTAAATAATGATCATTTAATATTAATTAAGAATATAACGTAGAGAAATAAAGGAAATGTGACATTGGTGGTGACCTAGTTTCAGTTACTGATAAATAGTCATGTAATCCTCATTATAAGATATGAATTTTTTCCAATTTGTTGAATTTTGTTTTATAAGTTAAGTTCGGAAGTTAACTGTAAATAGAAACAGTAAAAAAATTTCTGTTAATATTTCAGAGGTAATGTGATGCTTCTACGGCTGGAGAAGAAGCTAGACGGCAATTACGCAAGAACGTTGCGAGCAATATTGAACAAGTCCTGGCGGCAACACCCCACAAGACACCAACTATACGGCCACCTGCCTCCCATCACGTAAACTATCCAAGTTAGACGAACCAGGCACGCAGGATACTGCTGGAGAAGCAGGGACGAGCTCATAAGTGATGTACTCCTATGAACCCCCACGTATAGCCGAGCAAAAGCAGGACGACCAGCTCGAACATAGATACAGCAGCTATGTGAGGACACGAGATGTAGCCCTGAAGACCTGCCAGAGGCGATGAACAATAGGGAGAAGTGGCGAAAGAGGGCCAGAGATATCCGTGCTGACGGCATGACATAATGATGATGACGATTATTGTTAATTCATGTTGTTAATGTTATTGATTCATGTTGTTAATTCATGTTTCGCATTTGTTATATACCCACACTACTACTATTACCTCAACCGTTTGCTCTGCAACCTCCCACCGCCTTATATTTGTACACAGTTAGTAGTCGCTAATAAAATGTTAAACTGACAACACGTGCTTCTTTGTCTACATTATTGTCTTGTTTCTAGCACTTAATACACTGAATAGTGAAATATAACATGGTGTCGGAAGTACCAATGAAAGTTTTACACCCAAGGAATACATATATATATACACAAAAAGAAGAAAAATGCAATCCTTCCCAAATCCGAAAAAATTAAACTTCCAGACGTCAGAAAATTTGGAGCAAACTTGGGTGAAATGGCGAGAGCAATTCACACTATTTTTGATAGCCACCGGAGCAGCCGAAAAAACGGAAAAAGTGAAAACCTTCATCTTACTAACAAGCATAAGAGAGAAGGGCAGAGAGATATATTCAACTTTTGAGTTCGAAAACGAACAATTGGAATATAACCTGGAAACGGCAACTGAGAAATTTAACAACAACTGCCAAACCAGTAAAGATCACGCCTTTCTAACACATATTTTTTTTTACTTGCAAACAAAAAGACCATCAAAGATATGACGACTATGTCACGGAGCTGCAAAGTAAAGCGAACCAGTGTCAGTTCGGAGAAATTTCTAACAGGCTCATAAAAGACATGCTAGTTTGTGGACAACGAGAAAACGCCCTGAGAGAGAGAGAGAGAGAGAGAGAGAGAGAGAGAGAGAGAGAGAGAGAGAGAGAGAATGCTCCGAGAACCAAACTTAACTCGAGGAAAAGCAATACGAGCGGGACAAAGTGCAGAAGAAACGAGAAGATAAATGAACAAAACACCCGGAACAGAGAGCGTCCAAAAGCATGGTAGAAATAGCGGGAAATTTAAACATACAAAAAATGAGGAAGACAAGATGGCTGACACATCAAAGCAAGAGGACAGAAACCTAACTGGATAAATAACTGCACATATTGCTTAACATCACATAACTAAAGTAACTACCCAGCATATAACAAAAACTGCGGAAAATGTAGCAAGCGTGGTCATTTCGCAAATATGTGTAGAAGCAAAAGCAAAAGTCCACGTAACCTGAACACACATGGCAGTAGTCACCATGTATATGAGCCCTACCACATGAACGCCATATTGAAAAAAAATGTAAACGCTATACAGCAAAATAAATGGTCGACATAACTATATATAGTAAGTTGGCGACCGTAGTCGAGGGCAACCAGAAGGCTCCCTTTTCAATAGCTACTACACCGAGGTGTAGGAGAGAGCGCTACTCCTTTCCCAGGATAGCTCCACTTTACCCTTGATACGTACCTTATATTGCTGTGTGTTAAGCAAGGAGGTATCAAGTACCATTTTAAAAGTCTTTGGTATGACGCGACCAGATGGGGCAGAACTAAACATGATACCCATAAAAGTATAAACAAACATAAAGCCAACACCAGAAATAACGAAAACTCTAATTAAATTAAGTGCATACAACAACACAAACATTCCAATAATAGGAAAATGTAGTGTAACACTGATAAATAAAAAGGTAAATATCACTGCACAACTCGTAATCGCAAATACCGATTCAAATACAGTTATCAATTCGGATACAGCTGAAAGACTATAGCTAATAAAAGAATCTCAACGGTAGAAGCAACGACCCTAACATACCTATTAAAACAGTACGAAGACTGCTTTGGAGAAATAGGCAAATAACCATACACTCATCACATAACCGTCGACCCAACGGTAAAACCAATAATAAATCCGCCACGAAACGTTCCATTCGGAATGAAGCATAAATTAAAAAAGAACTGGACAAAATGACTAAATAAAACCCAAACAAGAATCGACAGATTGGGTAAACTCACTTCCAATTTGTTCACATTGAATTCACTATTTGGATGGTATTTCTTTTACAGATTACCGTATGGGATACACAGTGCTGCTGAAATTATTCCAGCCAAAATTGCAAAGATAATAGAAGGAATAGAAGGAACAAAAAACCCCTAAGACGATATAATAATTCGGTCGGAAACGCTTGAAGACCACATAGTGAAGTTAAAGAAAGTCTTCAGCTGATTACGTGAAAATGGTCTAAAACTGAATAGAACAGAATGTGAGTTTGCAAAAATACAAATCACATACCTAGGACATCTAATATCACATAATGGAATTGAACCTGACCCAAATAAAACAAAGGCAACAATACAAATGCCAAATCCTGAAAATAAAAAAGATATAAAAAGATTCTTGGGAATGACCAATTATTTATTTAAGTTTGGACCCCCGCATATGGCCAAGCAAAAACAGGACAACCAGCTAGAACATACATACAGCAGCTATGCGAGGATACGGGATGTAGCCCTGAAGACCTGTCATAGGCGATGAATGATAGGGAGAAGTGGCGAGAGAGGGTCAGGGATATCCGTGCTAGCGGCACGAGATTATGATGATGATGATGATGATTTCGAAATAACTACACTACTTAGAACGCTACTACACAACCATATACTCTGGTCATTTGACAAACAACGAGTACAAACCGTGGAAAATCTCAAAAAATAAAAATAAGTACACCAATATTACAAATTTACAGCCCTGAACCAAAAATTACCATAAATACTGACGCAAGTAAAAGGGACTGTTCTATTACCAAAACACCAAGGTAACTGGTTCCCTATAGCATACGCTTCTAGAAGTGCAACTAATACAGAACAAAATTATTGTCCTATCGTACTAGAAACATTAAGTGTAGTATTCGCGTGCAAAAAGTTCCATCAATTCATATATGGCAAGAAATCTATCATCCAAAACGATCACAAGACATTGAAGCAGATATTTCAGAAATCAATATTTAGTGCACCACTAAGGATACAAAGATTTTTAATGACATTGCAAAAATATGTATATGAACTCATGTACATTCCAGGAAAATAATAAATCATAGCTGATACATTTTTACGTGTATGTATATCGGATAGTACACAAGAAATAAATGGTTAAAGCGATGGACTGCGGAATCGTAGTAAGCGAGTTCGAACTCCAGTCGCGCTATTACGTTCACTTTCGGACAAATACCCTTGGGGAAAGGTATGAACCCCCCTATCCTCCCAGCTATGGGTTAAATAGTATCACTACTGTTCTTCTAGGGGAATAGCTTTGGCAGCAAATAACCTACAAATATTGATATGCCATTAAACAAAGAAACCAAACCAAACAAGAAATAAAAGATAACGAGATTGAAAAGTACATCTATTCAATACAAAAAAATCCAATGAGTGACCATAAACTCAATGTATATAGAAGTGAAATAGTTAAAGACCCAACACTACAAATGTTAATAAAATATATAACTACAGAATGGACGTGTGATAATAAAAAAAAATACTTCTTCCAATTTCACCTTATATGCCAACCTGAAACGAAATCTCAATAACTAAAGTGCAGAAAGGAACAAGAATAATTGTTCCAAGTTCACTAAGTAAAGAAGCGCTACAAAAAATTCGCACAGGACACTTAGGAAAAGAAAAATGCATAGCAAGAGCAAGAGAAATACTATACTGACCAAACATAAATTGCCACATAAAACAAATGGCTGGTGAATGTCAACATTGCACACACCATAGAAACCAACTACCTGCTGAAACTCAACTAAAACAAGAAATTCCAGTAACTCCCCGGACAAAAGTTGCAACAGACATAATTCATCTGAACAACACGTCATATATAATAATCATTGATTATACAGCAAGATTCTTCGACGTACAATAGCTGAAAAACTGTGAATCGATAACAGTAATAAAAAAAATAAAACACACTTTTGAAACATTTGGAGTGCCACAAAAGTCATCAGTGACAATGGTCCAGAATATAATCCGAAAAGTTCAAACAATTTGCAAAAGATTGGGATTTCAAACACATAACTACCAGCCCAAATTATCCTCAAGCAAATGGATTAGCGGAGAGAAACATACAAACTATTAATAAACACATACAAAAGGGTATGAAAGCAAACAAGATACGTACTTAGCTCTATTATTGCTAAAAACTAAGCCTTTAAAAGATGGATCACCATCATCTGCGCAGCAGATGATGAAGAGAATAATACGAATAAATCTTCCTAACATAAAATACAATATATACCTGAAAAAACAAACGAATAATAAGAAGAAAAACTGAGAATTACCAATGTAAAAATTAAATGATAAAATTCCAAGAAAAATGGAAAAGAAAAGGTATAATTCTGAAAAACTTCAACAAACAAGATCGTACTTAGTGAAAACTGAACAAGGACTAATCATAAAAAAGAAATAGACGATACCGACTAAAAACACAAGAGAAAGTAAATAATCCTGTAACAAACAAACACGATTATGAAAATATATTTAATAACCCACAAAAAGTGTGGTAGGTTTATTAAAATACCCTTAAGGTACAAAATATAAACAAAATAAAATGTGCACACACATCACTATCAAAAAGAAAAAAAAATCTTTTATAAAAAACCGAGGATGTCATATACCCACACTACTCTTACGACAGCCTAAGACTTCCGGTTGCTCTGCAACCTCCTACCGCCTTTTATTTGTATACAGTTAGTAGTCGCTAATAAAATGTTTAACTAACAACACGTGCCTCTGTCCTCTGTCTACTTTGTGGTCTTGTTTCTTGCGCTTGATACACTGGATAGTGAAATATAACAGAATTTGTTGTATGTTGCTTCGAAAGTTACGTTCGGAAGTTAACTGTAAGTACAAACAGTCAGAACGTTTCTGTTGATATTTAAGAGGTCATTTGATGCATCTAATTTAATTCTCAAATATTGTTAATTATCTCTAATTCCGTCTGCAAGATCGTAACAGTGTGATTTTCTTATCCCGCACCCCCATATTTTTTCATGACACGTCACTGAATTATCATTACACATTCTTTTTCTTGTTTCCTTATTTAAAAAATCTAATCTACGCACCTGTAGTCAGCTTTCTTCTTTAATGCAATACTTACTATTTACGGACAATGCGCCCATTTCGAAGAAATGCGCGCAACTCTCTGATAGCTAAACACATATCGTTGATAAAAACTCTGAAGCAACTTTAGAGTTCATCAACAGGTTTATTAACCATTAGGAAAGGTGTTTGTCTGACCGTCAGAGATATGCACGCATTTCCCCAAAACGGATGCATGTCCGGAGACAGTACAGTAAAACAACGATACCCAAAATATCGGTCTTATTTTGAAAGTATTAAGACAACGGCTTCATGCTGAAGAAGTTTTAGTTATTTGACTGGACGAAGAGATGGGACCGGTAGCTATCTCCAGAAGACAATCTAAGAGAGTTTCTTAAGAAACAAGAGACTGCTAATAGATAAAAATAATAGGGAATCTATTCTAATGTGTCATCATCATCACGTCGTTCCATCAGCACGGATATCCCTGACCCTCTCTCACCAGCCCTTCTTATCATCTATTGCTTCCAGCAGGTCTTCAGGACTACATCCCGTATCAGCACAGAGCTGCTGTATGTTGGTTCTAGCTGGTCGTCCTGCCTTTGCTCGTCCATGTGAAGGGGTCCACAGGAGTACATCAATTATGAGCTCGACCCTACTTCTCCAACAGTGTCCTGCATGTCTGATTTCGTCTAATTTTGATAGTTTTCGTGATGGGTGGTAGGTTGCCGTATTGCTGCTTCTTTGTGAAATGCTGCCTCCACGACTTGTTCAATATTGCTTGTGTAGTTGCCATCAAATTATAATGTGTAAAAGAGCGTAATAAAGATATTCACCAAAGATTCTTTTCCATGAGGCTAATTCCAACTCCCCGAAATTTTTTTCCTGTACAGTTCTAAATTCTGTCTATGATGGCTCGATAGACCTTTACACTGCTAATCAGGAAGTTCTGAAAGTTTCGATCATTTATGATAAACTTGAGAGAGATCTTGACCAATTCTGAAAAGCATTAGACAAACGTCAGGATTATTTGTGTATTTTGGCCAACGAAAATGCATACATCAAAATTGGTTGAGGCTCTTTGCATAGAATATGGAATTAACTTACTGAAGATTAAAGACAGCAAAATTTTGGAGAATGAGATGATCTTCGAAGGGCAGACATAAAAGGAAAGAAATGGAAGATAAAGCAAGAAAAGTCAATGGCTGTGGATATGGAAAAAATCCTAAGCCCTGGACATTCTTAACCAATATTTCTGTTTTCATTTGGTTTCTTCGTTTAATGGCATATCAACTTTTACGGGTTATTTAATGTTAAAGACAACCTTGTTGAAGAATAGTTGTGGTACTATTTAACCAATTACTGAAAGGTGGTCAGAGGGTTCATACCTTTCCAAGGTTATTAGTTCGAAAGTGAATGTAATAGTGAGACTCGAATTCGAACACACTTTCTAAGATGTCGTTGTCTAGCTCTTTAGCCACTACACCATGGGGACTCCTAATAAGAAATAAAGGGACCAAGAAATAAACTGAAAGGATGTGAATAAAAGTAACAGCTATTTTTTAACTGGCCAGTTGTGCTTGCCGTTTCTTGCTCAGAATCAAATTAAATATATAATTTTGAATTGCTTGCAAACACTATATCTTCTAAATTTGAATAAATCTTCAAATTGACAGACATCTTTTTCAGAATTGACAGATATCTTTTTCATGTCAATTGAAATAGGAGTATGAGCAACATCAGCCCAAATATCTCATTTTAATTTTATTTCTATATCAATAACTTTTATATCCAACGTTTGTATATCTGTGAATGAAAATGTGCTACAGTATTTGAGTGTGAGTGCACATGCGTTGTGGAGAAAAATATGTCAGTGAAAATAAATTCCTTCCTGTTGGTTTATGTTGTCACTAAAAGTAACTTCCGATTTTCAGGTTGAAAGTGGAGCTCTTTTATGTTATTTCCAATTAGTTACATTTGATCAATCGTATTGTTTTTTTTATTTACAGCAAATTGCATTCTGACATCTGTTTGAAAGACGATCCGCATCTGTTCATGATTGATGCCTCTACCCCTGGTTCCTAACAGCTTTATATCATTTTATGATGGCTAGTAGAAATACAGTCAATTATTACATCGCATCAAATTAACTGTAGGTAGAGAGTAGAATGTAGTCGTTTACTAAGTTTAGCATAGTTTGGCACAGGATCAGAAATAAGAGTCTTTTAGTGAGAATCGAATTCACTATCAGTAGTCGGCTAGCGTAGGTCTCTAACCGTTACTCAACGTGAAGTATTTTTATCGAATAAGCTTAGCTTAGTTTGAAAAGAAGAAGAAGAAGAAGAAGAAGAAGAAGAAGAAGAAGAAGAAGAAGAAGAAGAAGAAGAAGAAGAATTAAGTTGTTTGATTTCAGAGGGAACGCGAAAGAAAGTGTATTGTCTCCTATTGGGTGAAATCAAAATAATGGACTGGGAACCACAAAATAAAGTGTATCCATTAAATGTTTTTGGCTGGCTGTTTTGTTTCACGGCATATAAACTCTTTTGGGGTCATTTAATGCCGAATCAAATTTCAAACCATTCAGCTTAGTATAAGTATAGTTTTGTTTAAAAACAGTTAAATATCAAAACACTTCTATTTCAAGCAATTCAGTTTAGCATAACTACACAGCTTAGTTCTATTCAACCTGTTGGTAGGATCCTATCAGGTGCTACCACTTCGGACCAGAGTGGACCTAGGAGCGATGGCAATGAAGGGACACTCTTCATTCCCCAAAGCTCCAGCATTACTAGGAACTCACCATCAAATGGTTTAGTGTCATACCCAGGACACTCATCGGGGGCGGGGGGGTCTTACGCTCTGCAGAGATGCAGTCGGCGTATTCTACAGTCCCAGTCGATTAGGCAATCCAGTAAATGAAGTCATATGTATAAGTATATTAAACAAAAAGAATATGTAAGTAATCTATGCACAAACAAGAAACTTTCCTGCTCTATCTTTAAAGGCATATAAAGGTTTCCGAATAAATTCATTTCTATTTAGAATTTGATTTCCTACGAATCACTGATTCTTTTTGAAAGATATGTCTATATTAAGCTCGATTTAAAAAGTTAAACTTAATTAGTCAAATGGATAGAGTGTTCGCCAATGGCCTGGGAGATCGGGATTCAATCCCAGGTCGAGTCATACCAAAGACTTAAAAAATGGTACTTGATGCCTCCTTGCTTAACACTCAGCATTTTAAGGTATGGATCAAGGGTGAAGTGGAGCAATTCAGGGAATGAAGTTGTGTCCTTCCCTTCACCTTGGCGTAGTGGCTATCGAAAAGGGAGCCTACGGTCACCAGCTTTACTTCTTACTTAGCCTAATGATATAGAAACAATTTTTATTGACTTACTTTCTTAGGATGAAAAGTTTGGTTTATGTATCTGAAAAAAAAATGAAAAAATTTGCCAAAATTTCTGAGATGAAGCTTGGTAATTTTTATCACTTTGTATACATGGCGCAGTGGATAAAGTGCTTCTGAGGGAAATCAACTGGCAGTTGCAGGTTCAATCCCGACAACAAGTAAATAACAAAGAATAGTTATTATAGCATAACACTTGTACTCGGTTATGGTTAACGGAATTGGAACAATCTATCACCCTGGCTTAAATAAAGTGTTCAGTTCGAGGTTCTGTGTAGACTCATGAGTTTGACATGAAACACATGAAGAAGGCCGAAGAACATATCGGCCGAAACGTTGTGAGTATATCAATGAAGATGAAAACAATTGTCCGAATATTCGAAGGGGTAAAAACTGAAAGAAATTAAACACACGATAAATTCAGATTTATGGAGTATAACTGAAAGAAGAGAAGAAAAAATAATAATCTAAAACAGAATGTGTATCCACTCGCACACACACTTATATATATATATATATATACAAAGAGAGAGAGAGAGAGAGAGAGAGAGAGATAGAGAGAGAGAGAGAACCTCACTTATCAGTTCGTCCTTATCTTTCTAGCAGTCACCAGCATATCTTATTCGTCTTATGACCAAACTGTTCTATTTCAAACAATTTAATTTAGCAGAAGTCATTTATTTAAACTCAGTTTAAATGTCAAACAGTTTATTTGACCCGTAGATTGGACCCTTTCAGGTGCTATCATTCCGAGCCAGAGTGGACATGAGAGCAATGGCAATGAAGGGGTACTCTGCATTCCCCAAAGCTCCAGTATTACTAAAGCCTCATCATCAGATTGTTTAGTGTCATAATCAGGACACTCGTTAGCCCTCCCCAGAAATGCTTTCGGTGTATTCTGTCAATAGGGAATGTCCACGGACCCAAATATTTTTCGATCAGTCACACATGAGACTCGATTCGTGCGTGGTCCCAAACATAAAATGCCCTTGTTCCGCATTCTGACTTAGTGGGAAGTTTGATACATACCAACTACTTTTACCAAGACAGAAATGAACAATGAATGAAAATTAATTTTTTTTCAACACGGTCCTCTTGGTATCCAATACACTTTTTCCAGTGAGTTCTCCGTTGGTCGAAGCATGTCTGAATCTTTTTTTATAGAGCATGATGTTATACATTTGATAGAGTATGATGTTATATATTTTTAATGTCTTCAAAGCCCTTAAATCTTACCCTTGAGATAAATTTTCAGTTTAAGAAACAAGAAAAAGTCGCATAAAAATAGGATCTGATAAATTTGGTTTATTTTAAAGGCATACCAACCTACACGGATTATTTAATCTCAAAGCAATCCTTTCAATCCTATTCAACTCGTACCTGGGGAATAAGAGGGTTCATACATTTCCCAAGGGTATTTGTCTAAAAGTGAGCGCAATAGTGTGAGTGGATTTCGAACTCACTTACGATGATGTCACAGACTAGGACGTTACCCACTACCCCATGAGAACTATTCGGGAGTATAAGGATAAGAAAAAGTCGCATGGGCCAATGAGACCAAGTGACAAGTGATCTGTGTTTCGCCAATGGTTTCGGAAGACCTGGGTTCAATCCCAGGTCGAGTCATACCAAAGACTCAAAAACTGGTACTTGATGCCTCCTTGCTTAACAATCAGCATTATAAGGTAAGAATCCAGGGTAAAGTGGAGTAATCCAGGGAATGGAGTAGTGCCCTCCCCTACACCTCGGTGTAGTAGCTATTGAAAAGGGAGCCTTCGCGCCACCCTCGACTAAGGTCGACCAACTTAATTTTACTTATATGAGTTGCTCTGTTGTTCATACGTGTTCATTCAAAATGTTAAAATTTAAAAAATATTTAAAGCTTCCGGTTATGTGTGTAAAATAGAAACAACAATATTGTCCAGTACTTACTGGGAAAAGTTCTGTAGTCGTGATTATTTTGTTGAGTTAATGTCTGTAATATTAAAATAGCTTTTTTAAGAAAATCTGTTCAGCTTTTTGAAGATATAACAATGTTCATTATGTTCAATGAAGTAGGCAGCTCCCACCACCAGGGAACAAGGTGACCGACTGTGAGACCACGAGAACTCTCGCAGTAGGTGTAAGCAACAGTAACGGGAGGGTTTGGGAATTTAAAAAAAAGTCAGTCAGTGACTGGCAGAGGACAAGGATATAAATTTTGGGGCTAGCGAGACCGTTCCCCTAATGCTGGACAACGGTTTTGAAATTTTTTTATCGACTCAAAAATACTACTTCACATCTCAAATCTTGAGAACGGTACAGATAGATAGATAGATGATACACAGTTATAAAGTGAATGTTTATTTTTCTGTGAACACCGGTCAGACTCTCATTTCCTATGAACTTATCGTCATTTATCCCTGGCAAATTTTATCAAGACTCAGCAATGCAATAAACGTCTGCTTTAACACTCATAGAAGCGGCTTTGGTTTGAAAGTAGCATTCAACATGAGTAAAACGTCTTTTAACTGAATGAATTATATATCATGTTGCCAGAGCAAGATAGAAAGTTTTCATGTATTCATCTTAATATCTGAATCTCTGTGCCCAATCAGCGCATCTTAGAATACGCTGATTGTCTCCCTTGCACCAGGATAAGACTTCTTCTTACTAAACTACATCCAATGGAGAAGATCCACTTTTGGAGATTATATGGAGTACTCCTTCACTGCCATTACTCCCAGACCAACTTTAACCCGGAGTGGTAGTACTTGTTCGGATCCTATCAATGGATCAAACAGGTCTGTTTGCAAATGATTTGTATTAGATAGAAATACTAAATATCTTGTAACTGTTTGTTAAAACCCTTTATAAACCACAGAAAAAATGAAATATAAACAAAACAATGTATTCTAAGTATAAAATGTGATATTGATATCATATCATCATCATATCGCGCTGGTAGCACGGATATCCCTGACCCTCTCTCGCCACTCCTCCCTATCGTTCATCGCCCAAGGTAGGTCTTCAGGACAACAGCCTGTATCCTCACATAGCTGCTGAATGTACGTTCGAGCTGGTCGTCCTGCTTTTGCGCGGCCATGTGTGGGGATCCATAAGAGTACATCTCTTATGAGTTCATCTCTGCTTCTCCAGCAGTGTCCTGCATGTCTGGTTCGTCTAACTTGAATAGTTTTCGTGATAGGGGGCAGGTGGCCGTACAGTTGGTGTCTTGTGGGGTGCTGCTGCCAGGACTTGTTCAGGATTGCACGCAGCATTCCTGTGTAATTGCCATCCAGTTTCTTCTCCAGCTGTTTTGTTAGCGTCCATGTAGTGCATCCATATAGCAGTATCGATGTGACCGCTGCCTGGAAGAAGCTGCGTTTCATTTTATCGGTTAGGTCTGATTTCCATATAATCGATAGCCTATTGATAGCTGTCCATGCTTTCGTTAGCCTCGTTTCGATGTCCTTTTCGGTTGATTCGACACTGCTTCCTAGGTACGTGAATTTGTCTACTAGTTTAAGTGGGGTTCCTTCTAGAGTGGAGATGTCCCCCGTTTGGTTATAGCACATATATTCCGTTTTGTGTGCATTAACATAGAGGCCTATGCTTGCTGCTGCTCGTTCCAAACTATGCAGAAGAGTTTCGGCTTGGTCAGGTGTATTTGCCAGTATCGCTATGTCATCGGCGTAGTCGGTGTCGGTAATTGTTGTTGCGGGGTATCTTCTGCTTCTTTTCTTCGTCAGTTCGAAGCCATTCTCTTTGATTTTGTCAATCAATGTTCTAAGTACGTAGTCTAGACAAATGATAAAGAGGTACGGGGCCAGCGTGTCCCCTTGTAGTACTCCTGCTACAATGTCAAAGTATTCTGTGTCTCCATCCGGTGATCGTACTTTTACTTTAGTGTTTCTATAGAGAATCGTTATTGCCGCTACGGTTTCTTTAGGTATGCCGTACGCTAGTAGGATTTGTTCCATCTTTCCTCTGTGAATGGAGTCGAAAGCCTTGGTAAAGTCGACAAATATTAATGTCGCTTGTAGGTTCTTTGCCCGTACACCTTCAAGGATTCTGCGGATGGTTAATATTTGTGAGGTCGTGGATCTATTTCTTCGGAAGCCATTTTGGTTTTTTCTAAGTATGATGTCGATTTTGGGTTCTATTCGGTTTCGTAGTAGGGCATTGTAGATTTTGGCAGCTATGGATGTAAGTGTTATGCCTCGGTAGTTTTTGGCTAATCCGAGGTCCCCCTTTTTAGGGAAGGGGAGTATGCATCCCTTCATCCATCTATCTATCGGATTTTGATTGTATACTGCGTTGCAGTGGCGGAGCAGTATGTCGTCGAATTGTCTGGTCTTCCATACTTCCGGTGGAATTTCGTCCAGCCCTGCAGCTTTCCTATTTTTAATTTTTCTGAGAACCGAGTCGAGTTCTTCTTGTGTGAACGGTCCTAGTTTAATGTCTAATTGTTTGCTAATTATTCTGGTGATTGGTTCATGCGTTATTTTTGGTGGGTTTCCAAGTAAGTTTTCGAAGTGCTGTTTCCACAGTTTTATTCTTTCTTGTTGGTTTGCTGCTTTAAGTTTTGCTTTGGCTGTGTTCTTTCTTCTGCTCACTTCGTTTATTGTTTGCCATGCTATCCTAGATTGCCTATCTTCCACCGAGTCTCTGATCTTACCTATCTGATTTTGAATGTATTCTGTCTGTTCCTTTATATATATGCCTGCTAATTGATATTGTGCCGTTTTTAGTTTTAAGGCATTTGTGTTTGTTGGGTTTTTTTCCAACAAACACAAATGATATCATATAACCACACACAAAAAAACAAAAACAAAACAAAACAAAATCACATCATACAAAAATGTTAATGTAAACGTACAACGTACTCTAGGTATAAAGTATTCCTAGTGAAGTTCACGTGCCGTTAAAGACAATAAATCAGTGTGGCGTTTACTGGATTCCAAAGTAATTCTGAAGAAGAGGAAGTCAATCGACACTCGTTAACGTATTTGGGACACACCGCGGCACTGATAAACTTGTATATAATAAGGCGGAAAGATTAAAAAAAACAAATAGCGAAAAATTTACAAAATAGATAGATTAAGGATGGGATAAAAACATGATAACAAAATAAAGAAGGAAGATAATAAGAAAAGGAAGAACAAGAAAGATAAAATAAAAAGAAAAAGGAAAATAAATCTTTTTTTTTTCTTTTACCTTTTTTTTTTTTATTTGCAGAGAGACAAAATGTGGCTGAACAAGAAATCAATAAGAAAGTAGATAAAAACTCACCTTTATAATAATTACTCATATACATTTACGTATTTTTTGTTGCCTCAATGATGACTTAGTCAAAATATAGTTTTATATAATAATGATATAGGAAAAATGCTGAATTTAAGGTTTGGTTTGGTTGGGTTTTATTACTCTTGTAGGTTGTTTAAAACCAAATCCTGTTTACATATATCAAATGTATATGATTTGGAGACGCCTATTTTGTCGATGACATTTTTAAACGAGCCAGAGCTCATTTGCTTGCACACAGTCAAATAGTTTCAGATATTTCTATCAAACACTAATAATGCTATTTATAATTAATCATTTGCTTGCACACAGTTGAATGGTTCCCAGTATGGATATATAGCACAAACGATTTAATTTAACATCAGCACAGTTAAATAAACTGGCTCATTGGCCCAGTGGGTAGAGTCTTCGCCAATGTTTTCAGAAGATCTGGGTTCAATCCCAGGTCGAGTCATACCAAAGACTTTAAAGATGGTACTTGATACCTCCTTGCTTAATACTCAGCAATATAAGGTACGTATCAAGGGTAAAATGGAGCAATCCTGGGAAAGGAGAAGTGACCTTCCCTTCACCTCAGTGTTGTAGCTATTGAAAAGGGAGCCTCCTGATCACCCTTGACTACGGTCGCCAACTCTACTTACTTAAATGGTTATACATATGATTGGTAAATAAGTAATTTGCAGGTAATTTTGTTTAAAAATCTAGAGCTAATTTGTTTGCGTACAGTTAAATTGTTTCAAGTATTGCTATTTAACTCTTGCAATTCTGTTCAACACTATTCATTCATTTGCACACAGTAAATTATTGGTACTTAGTAGAACTATTGAATTAAGTTAATAGAATTTAAATATTAAATTGAATTTTTTGACAGAAGCCTATTACGTACTACCACTCCGGGCCAGAGTAGACATGGGAATAATGGCAATAAAGGGATTCTCCCCCTTACCCTGTGGTCCAGGATTGGAACCTCAGCATCAAATTGTTTAGTGTCATATCCAGGACATTTTGTAGGAAGGGGGTCTTACCTCTATGTAAAGATGCAGTCAGTATATTCGACTGTCCGAGCTGACTGGACTGGCTGAAATATTTTTTTTAAAATAGCATGTAATAAAAACAACTTTTCGAAGGTATCAAGTGTCATTTCTGTTACTACAATGACGGACAAAAGAAAGAAAGAAAGAAAGAAAGAAAATGATGAATTAAATAAATGAAAATTTCTTAAGAACGTAGACTAATAAAAAAAAGGAAAGCCTTGGTTTAAATGTCTTGAAGAGGAAAGAAAATTTCGTATTTTAGTTTGGCGCGCAAATTTAATTCGACACTTAATTTCACCCAATCAGGATGAATTATCCTATTCAGCCCGGACCTTCTTTTCCGGGCAGCAAATTGGATAAGCTGCCAAACACACACTCTTTGGCTGGAGAACGCCGTCCAGAGCAGACGTCACACTGGCCGTTCTTCAATAGCAATAGCAAGTCTCTTTAGCTGGACAACGCTGCCCAGTGCAGACGTCTCACTGGGGGCTCTTCTAGCAGCAGCATGGACACACGAGAGAACCTATCTAATTTATGGATTCCTCGCAAGGAATCCCAGTTGAATATAAATTAGATGCATTCAACATGCCCCGCACAGGCACAACTATATGTCACCCCAAAATTGGCTATGTCAACGCGATGCTTTTATTCCGCTCTTGACACCTAACTATCAATTCACCTCTGGACCACTTTAATGGAGACAACGCATACTCTCCTCCCCAAAAATACCAGACATACAAAACTACACGGTGACTCTAAAGTTCAATTCCTCCAACGGCAACATGGCTTTCGTTGAACTACAGTGAACACAATCCCTCATGCGTTCGACGACACACGCTGCCATCTCAACTTTCTCAACTTCTCATAACTTAATTTCGTCTCAATACTCACAACCTCTCCACGAGTCTTGCAGCACCAAAAGCAAACCCAATGTTCCATACTGCAAATAAAACCTATTCATAAAAACAAACATTTCGACTAATGCCATCTTACTTCTTCATCCTTCCTTTACTTACTCTTAAAACTTAGCGAGGGAATAACAACACTTAGCGAGGAAACAACTCAACGTAAACACACACACATACGTTACACCAACTTCTCTCGCTAAAACTAAAACTTTCCCTCGTCAAAAATAACAATATCACTCCTACAAAAATCTTTGGCAAAAGTCTTATAGAAGAACAGCAATGATACAATTTAATCCACAGCTGGGAGAAGATAAAGGGGGCTCATACATTTCCGAAGAACATGAGCTCGAACTCATTTTATTCGATGGTGCAGTTTAACACTTTAACCATTATGCAACAGGGACTTCTCCCCAAAAAGAAAAATTACAACTATCTTCTAATTTACCAATTGGTTTGGTTTCTTTGTTTAATGGCATATCAACCTTTGTAGGTTATTTAATGCTATTCTCCTAGAAAAACAGTAGTGGTACTATTTAACCCGTAGCTGGGAGGATTAGGGGGTTCATACCTTTCCCAAGGGTATTTGCCCGAAAGTGAACGTAATAGCGCGACTGGAGTACAAACTTGCTTACTACGATTCCGCAGTCCATCGCTTTAACCATTACACCCCCAGGACACCCCCTTTTACCAATTGGGTACTTTATGCCAAAAGGTTAGGGAATCACGTTCACAGTGTATCATATTTACATTTTTATGCTGTTGTTTCTCAATAGATTTTTCTCCGTGATTCTATCGAATACAAATGATTTTGAGAATAATCTATTTGATCTAAATATGGCACTCTGTTAGGTACAGCCTCTCTGAGTCAGTGTGAACCCGAAAGTGATATCAATGAAGGGGTGCCCTACACGCCCCGAGCCCCAGAAATGGAGCCTCACCATCGGGTATAGTTTATTGTCATAAACAGGACACCCTCCTTTTTGCGAGGCAGTCTTGTAGGAGGACATATTATTTGGTAGATATGGTTGGTCCCACAAAATTTATTTTGTAGTTTGGTATGTTTTGTTTAGTGGTATGTTATGTTTGGAAAAAAGCAAAATAGACAAACGGAGACAAATGTAGTAAAGATGTAATGATATGAAAGATGTGTAGACGATATGAAACGGCGCGAACAAAAGGAACATTCAAAACGAGGCGACAAACAAAACAAATTTATATTCATAACAAAACATGCAATGATACATTTAAAACATTACTATGGTTCTATTATTGTTCGTAAAATAGTCCTCTGTGTGTGTGTGTGTGTGCGTGTGTATGTGTATGTGTGTGTGTGACTAACACAACTAAAACTACAGAAAGGGTTAAATAATAAAAGTGTCCAATTCATGTTGACTCCGTATTTCTTAATGTTCGTTTCTTTCTGTGGTTCGACACAATTGCTGTTTCCAAAGCTGGAAAACGTGTCACAGACAAGGTATACTAAGGAAAGGAAAGTTTGCATGGCCTATACATTTTGTGGCGTTCGACGTCTGTTGGTGAATAAGAGAGAGTGATTGCATTCTCTCTGGAAGTCACACTAGAGAGAGTGTGTTAGCCCTGCAAGTGAAAATGTGAAAAAGAGGAAGAGTGTTTGTAGACGAAGTATTTATAGAAAATACGTGTCTTGGAGTTGGCTCCAAAAACGCGGGACGAAATACAAATGAGGACGTAGTTTTAAGCACTGATCACGTGGTTCTCCTGGCCAATGGTTTCCCGAGACTGAATATTTGTGTGCGTGCGTCCGCCATCTTTGTTTCGGTATACCATACCCATGATACGGATATATGAAATGTACATAATGTTCATAAACGTACATATAGAACATAGGAATCCCGAAACACGAAAAACACTTACGACTTCTTAGTTCAGGTACGAAACTTTTTATTACCTTGGAGTTAAAAGGTTTTTCGACATAAGGAGAGTGGCACAATCTTTCTATGCTTGCTTTTTCATCAACCCCTCCCCCAACACGTGTGGCACCCGCTACAAGGCCTCGGTGAGCAAGCGAAAGTCACCCTTCTTCTTAAGACGGCAAGACCCAACTCACTGACTTTTCTCAAATCTCCCAAAATCCTCCGCGCACGCTTCCGGTGAATGACGTCATTCACATCCCCAAGTCCTATCTGGGATTTTTATTTTGACATCTCTGAATGACACATCCTCCCCCGCGGAAGCGTGAACACATGCGCTCATGTTGCATCTAACTAACCCATGCGCTAAGTGAAAGGTTCTCCGCCTAACTAAACAGAAAGGCAGGATATATAAAACGAAACCCCTCGGCCATTATATTACATCGGGAATAAGTGATATACCGCCCATTTTAAATTATAGGAGTGTAAGTCCTATAGTCTTACCATTTTCCAGGAGATGAAATCAGTGTATTCTTAGCTACATCGACAGGGCTAGTCGTAGTTATCTTCCTAATATAACTGCATGTATGATTATATATATGATTATAAAGTGATAATATCCAATTATCAAATCAAAATATTCGTTATGTATGATTATAAAATCATGATATCAAATTATCAAATCAAAATATTCTTTATAAATGATTATAAAATCATAATATCCACCTATCAAATCAAAATTCGTTATATATGATTAAAAGATGATGTTCAACGTGAACATTGATCCCATAAAATATTTTTTCTTAATCAATTGGACAGCTAAGTGCTTCATGCTCTAATAAAAAATCTTGCTACGAAGTGTTGTTTTTCTATGTTACGGTTACGTACAAACATACTAAGAATTTTACCAGAGAAATAAAACTTTACCTGTTTTTCTAGTCCATAAATTTCTATTTCTTTTCTAACTATAAATAAATAAATGAATAAAAAACAAAAAATAAAATAAAAGAAAAAGTTAAACAAAAACAAAAACAAAACAAAGCAAAACAAACAAACAAATAAACTGACCCATAAATCATTTCTTTTATATAAGATTTCTGTGAAAAATAAAAGAGAATTTTAATGGCAACTCAGCTTTCTAAAAAAATAAGCAATATTTTAAAACAGTCAAAAGTTTGATTTAAGTACGCTTTCTTTTTTTATTATCAATTTCAGAACATTATCTTTCATTTAAAAACCCGAACGTGACTTCAAAGAAGGTATTTCAGTTATTTAAATTGTTTTTAAAAATTATTTTAAGAACGTCCGTGCAACTAGCCAATTTAACTGGACTGTAAAAGATTGATATTGGGAAACGCAGAAAATCAATATGACAAAGACCGTGTCTGAGTTTCGATGGAAAGTTTTGTTTAAAAAAAAAAAGAAGTCCAGAGAGTAAACGGTGGGCATATTGTGAAAAAATAACCAAACTACGGGGAATAAAAACAGGCTATAATAAAAAGATGAAAAAAAAACAACGAAAAAACTAAACAAGGTTATAAAAAGACTACAATAAAAAGACATGACTAATAAAAAGAATAGTGTGACAAGATCATAAAAACATTACTAATGAAAAATTAAACAACAAAAAATGATAAAGGCCAATCACAAAAACTTACAGAAAAATACGAAAAAGAGTAAAACTAGTCTGTAATAAAAAAGACATAACTAAGAAAAAATTCAAAAAGAGTAAAATTAACCTGTAATAAAAAAGACATAACTAAGAAAAATCCTATAAAACAACAAAAAAAGCGGGTATGACAAGTCTATAATAAAACCTCATTAGTTGGCGACCGTAGTCGAGGGCGACCAGAAGGCACCCTTTTTAATAGCTACTACACCGAGGTGTGTATGTGTGTGGGGGGGCGCTACTCCTTTCCCTGGATTGCTCCACTTTACTCTTGATACGTACCTTATATTGCTGAATGTTAAGCAAGGAGGTATCAAGTATCATTTTTAGTCTTTGGTATGACGCGACCGGGTATTGAACCAGGTCTCCCGGACCATTGGCGAACACTCTACCTACTAGACCAATCCACCCACCAACGGAAGGTATGACTAGCTTATAATAGAAAGACTCAACTAATGGAAAAAACAGGGAAAAAAAGAAAAAAGGGATATGACTACGCTATATTAAAAAAGCATAAGTAATAACAATTTTTTAAAAGGTATTGTATGACTAGTCAATGATAAAAAGGCATAACCATAGAAACACTGAAAAAACTTTACAGAAGGAGATTTTGACGAGTCTTTAATAAAAAGACATAACTAATAAAAGATCAATAAAAAAAAAATAAAGAAAAAACACGAACAACATAAAAAAACAATCCATGACAAAAATTAATGAGGAATTTACTTCTGAATTCTTCACATTTTCATGGAAACTTTGAGATGAATGTTTGATGCCACCAATTCCAGTATTACAATTTCATTACACCAGAAAAAAAGTCCAGAACCCAGTGAAGGAAGAGCAACATAAACAAGGAAAATCCTCCATCTAACATGAAATTAATTACAAAGAAGATCTGATTTAAGTCAATAAGAAATGGAAACCAAAAGGGAAATATGATGATACTTATGAAAAAAAAAGACAAGAACAAAAAAAAAAAAAAAAGAAAAAAAGAAAGGAAAGTGAAAAAAATGTGAGGAAATAAAAGTTTAAAAAAGAAGTGGCAATAAGAGGTACAAAACAAATATCGGATAAGCTAGTTTGTGTTTTTCTTGGGAGCATCTAGTGGTAGTTTGGCTGGGCGGACGTACGCGCAACTCTATAGTGCTAGTAATGTTTGGGGTTTGGTGTAAGGCGTATACGAGAAAACAGGAAATATCGGAAAACAGCTGAACTACGTCACCAGACGTCAAATACAAACATGCATTTGACTCAGCGATTTATCTGTTGGGGAAAAAACAGTTAAAAAAAGAAATTAGAATTGTTTTATTTTTATTTTGTTAAACAAATGCGAATGCAAACCTGGTCGGTAGACATTACAAAACGTTATATATATATATATATATATATATATATATATATATATATATATATATATATATATCTCAAGTATTAAAGCATGATTCAAAACATAACATTTGTAAGATGTGAATGAAAGATTCAGCCCAGCCTGTGATTTAAAAAAAAGAATATATATATATATATATATTTGTGTGTATATATATATATATATACGTGTGTGTGTGTGTGTGTGTGTGTGTGTGTGTGTGTGTGTGTGTGTGTGTGTTTGTAAGCTGATATGTGTAAGTTTTTCCTGGTCGGCCAACGCTGGTGTGTCCATGAGTAGGTGTCCATATGAACGTCGCTTGTGAGTTGGTCCGTGCTTTTCCTGCAGTGCTCAACTTGTCTTGTTCGTCTTACTTGGATGTTTTGTGAGATGGGGGTTGGTGGCCGTACAACTGCTCTTTTGTAGGGTGTTGCTTTCAGGATTTGTTCAAAATAGCATGTAGTATTCTTGTTTCTATTCGGCTTTTTCTCTGTGCGCTTCGTCAGCATCCAGATGGTGCTTCCATAAACAAGTAAAAACATATAAAGTGCACATTGAAAGAGTGTCAAAACGTACTGTTGACAGATAAGTCCATATTTGAACATTTTAGCAGTGCGATGAAAGTGTGAGAAGCCGATTTTAACAGTTGAGTATAGTGATGAGTCTGTTATTGCGTGGGTGCTTTTGGGTGATAGAAAGCTGGAGATTTAATTCAGGTCAAGGAATCACGAAAAAAGAACAATATTATTCGATTTTGCAAAGACATACAATACCGTCTGATTTATGCGTTATTCGGGAAAAAAATCACCTTTCAACAAGGCAACGGTTCAACAACTTGGAAGAATTCCCGCTTTATTTTATCATAGAAATGTGAGTACACAAGATGCAGTTTACAAGACTTGCCAAAAGCGATGTACGACAGATGGCGGGAGAAACCCAGGGAACTCCGTGGTATTATCATGGTTTGATGATATATATATATATATATATATATATATATATAGTCAGTGCTGAATTTACATTTAGAACCCGTATTAACATTGAACTTAGTTTAAAATTTTGTTATTCTCAAAAGGTCTACTGAGGACTTAATAGTAAAAACAAAAGATAATGTTCCACATTGAAAATATATGTAATTTAGTAAAATGTATTGTGGACATACGAGTCTAAATTTGTATTTTTTGGTAGTAAGAGGAGAATTTTCATGAGAAGAAAGTCCGGAGAAAGACTGAACAATAAAAGCAAATACATGGTAGTTAATGAAATTCTATCTTTACTTTAAAGAATACGTGAATATCTCATTTCAAGGGATCTTTCCTGTTGACTTCAGTACATGAACATAACAGTATTGGCCGACCAGCAAAGACTGAGAGGAACGGACGGCGAGAAAGAATCAAGGGAATCCGTACGATTGGCTCGATTTGATGACGGCGTTTTTTGTATTTTTTTTTCAAAGAAATTATGTGTGGGCCCAAAACATTTTATCTGTAGTGTACATCTATATAAAAAGGTGCTATATATATATATATATATATATGGACATATCAGACATGTTGAACATGAGGATCAACAAGAAGAAAGTCCGAATCGTGATTTTTTTCTGTATTATTATTATTATTATAAAACATTGCGATATTGCTCTGCATTTTTATATATAAATAAAGATATCAGGATTCAAAATGTTTTTAGCGTTAAGTTTTCATCTTAACTATATATATATATTCTCTCAAAAAACAATAAACTGTCACATTAAGATAATAAATTTATTTCCATTCTGTCAAAAAGCATAGATATAAATCAATGCTCTAAAAAATTAATAGGACATCTTCAGATCCTATATATATATATATATATATAAAGGTTAAACGTCGTGTCTGTTCTATTTTATCATATATCTTTAAAAGAGAAAGTGTTCCTATATCTATCTATCTATCTGTCTATCTAAAATAGAAACGACGTTTATTTTTCAAAATGGTGAACATAGTCGAAGCTGATGTAACGAATTTCCCTGAAAACGCGTTAACGGTTGCGTCATCTTTATGATGTTTTTTCATTTCATATTTCATTTCCAATGATATAAATCTTTTCTTCTTATTTTTGAATGAAATAAAGATAGAATAAGGAAATTAAAAAAAAAAAATAACCGGTACAAACTAACTCATCAGCAAGAAAGGCAAAGGATGACTATCCATTAAATACTTGCTTGCTTTTGTTTACTTTCTTTGTTTTATTGTATATCAACCTTCGAGGGTCATTTAATGTTAAAACCGTATTTATAGAAGGACACTATTAATATAATATAATTCATAGCTGAGGAGCGGAGATAAGAGGGTATTAGTCCGAAACTGAATGTAATACTGCGACTAGTGCTCGAACTCGAAAACTATGATGTCATAGTCCTGTACGTTAGCTATAACGTCACAGGTCCCTCCTCACGATTGCTTGTTCGATAAATGCGTGGAATTCACTAAGCACTGACAACCCACGCATTTAATGAATAAAGTTACCGCGTCAATTACTTCAAAAGCCAGATATTATTAGTTCAATATTTATTCAGTTTTGAGATTTATGAAGTTATTAATCATTTGCATCGTCCATTTGTCGAAGTTCTCTTGTTCACTTTAAGAATGGTCCCAAGTATCTTACAAAGGGGATAGTCCAGGTATTTATCCCGTGGATGAGAGTTCTGTTATATAGTTTGACATCGAATAATTTTCTCGTTCACTTGAGGTATTCTTTTTTAATTTTTTCTTTTATCTCCACTTGTTTGATGGTGTCCGCCTCAAATATTCCTAAGTATTCGTAAGTTTCCTCTTCTCCAAGTGTTCTGTTTTTTTCTTGATGCGGTATTTTTATTCCTTCCGTCATTTGTTGTTTTCCATTTCTCCTAATTAGTGCACATTTTTCTATGCTAAATATCATCCCAATATCGTGACTGTAGATTCTCACCGCCTGTTTTTAATGTCGTCCATGTACATTAGGTGTATATCTTTTCTTTGGTTGTTGGTTGGTTGTTTTGGTTTCATGGCATATCAACCTTTGGCGGTCATTCAACGCCAAATTCTGTCTATATATACATACATATTCAACCAAAGATATCAAAACGAATATTAAGGTAGGTAGAATTTTCTATTAGCAGGATTTCATTTGTTTACACAAGATTAACCAGTTTTAAGTTGTCATATTTTTTGGTACAACCCTGTCTCTCTCAAGAAGGACAGAATGTCATCTATTTTGACGTTCTCGAACAGATCGGTTAAGTTATTTACTTTGAAAAATCGCTTTCTGATAGCAGCGAAAGTTTGGATATCTTTTCTTACGATTTACTTAGTTTGTATCTGCTTTTGCATTTCCTAAGTATGTGATTGAGTGGCTACATCGCTTAGCCATTCTCCCAGGAATATACCTCAATGGATTTTCTCGTCAACTAAACTTTTTCCTCTTGCTGTCAATTTCACTCTCCAGTTTTCTTATTATTATTCCTTAGGAGATTTTTTTGACCGGCTGATATGTTATATCGTCATCTACGTGTTCATGCAGGATACATACTGACGCAATAAATTAATCAGACGCAGTAATAAACGACGCAGGAAGACTTCTTTAACAAAATATTTACCTCTCACTTTATTTGTAAGGGTTCGAAAGGTTTGTGTTTGGTTTTTAACTGTGAGAGGGAGCTGGAGACCGAACATAAACTGTAATATTTTGACCCCACTGTTATGTCCGTCACGTTGTGTCGTTCTTGTTCTCTAGGGCTGCTCAACCGGAGGCCCAGGACCCACTCTGCTGGATACTGGCTTTCCTTACTGCATCTTATCAGCATCTTCTCTGGACCCCAATTCATCAGGGCTTCCCGAGGGCCCCTTCGGCTGGGTGTGGCTTTCTTTACCACATCTCGTCTCCAACTCCGTCCGATCTTCAACTCAACTGCCCACAACTTCCGTCTTGACTGCGTTATATAATAGTTCAACGCCTACACGATCGCCCACTCGGTCTTTAAAATTGAATGTTTAATCGTCATCAAGCGGAAATAACTGTCATGCAGTTCAGAGGTCACTCTCTTCCGGTGCATCAGTCTATGAGTGTACCATGGGAATTCTTTAGCTCGTCCCATTTCATCAGCCAATTTCCGCCCACGTGATTTTCTCTCATAACTGCCATTAGAATGTGTCACCTCCTTCCGGTGCATCACCTTGGAATGTCATTTTTGGCCGGGTCAAAAGGTCAAAATACAACACAGAGAGATGCAAGTCGGCAGCGCGACATGATGATGATGATGACGACGAGATTTTTCACCGCAGCGTTAACTGATGGACTTTCAAAGGAATCTGAGCGACAGCAAGTCTCTTCAAGTCATAAGAACTTTACTCAGTTTTCTGGCCGATCTCAATAATATTGTAGTTTAGATGGTTTCCACTCGTCCTCCAATTACCAACTCTTCCAGCTTTCTTATCAAGCCTTTGGGTATCGTTCCAAGGGCCCCAACTACAATTGGTATCACCGTCAACTTCATGTTCCATAGCTTATTTTAGTTCTCTTTGAAGGTTTTTCACACCAGCATTAAGTGATCATCTTTCACTGGATTATTATAATTATATAACTCCTTGTGAGTTATTCATACCAACATTAGCAGATGGTTTCTCACTAGAGTTTGAGTGAGAGCAAGTCTCCTCAAGTCTCCAGGACTCTTCTCAGTATTCTGGCCGATCTTAATAATGTCGTAGTCTGGATGTTCTCCACTTGTACTCTTATTTCCAAGTCCTCCAGTCCCAGCACCAATCCGTTCGTAACTGTACCGAGGGCACCAATTATAACTGGTACCACTACCACTTTCATGTTTCATCGTTTTTTCAGGTCTCTAGCAAGCCCCAGGAACTTGTCTCTCTTTTTTGCCTTTTTTCACTTTTACTCGGTGATCTGCCAGGACGACAAAGTTTACTATTCTGCTGGTTCTTCTCTTTTTATCAACTATCACTAGGTATGGTCTTTTGGCCGATATTAGAAGATTTCTCAAAATCGCAGAGGAGTTTGCGTATTATTATTGTTGTCATTATTAAACTTCTTATGAGTTTTTCACACCAGCGTTAGCTGATGGTTTCCCATTGGAGTCTGAGTGACAGCATGTCACGTAAGAACCCTTCTCAGTATTCTGGCCGATCTAAAAATTGCTGTAGTTTGGGTAATCCCGATTCGTCCTCTGATTTCCAACTCTTGAAGGCCCATTTCTAAGCCCTCGTGGACCGTTCCAAGGGCGCCTTTCGAAATTGGTATCATCGCCGCCCTATATTTTCCCGCCACATTTTTCTCTCTTTGAGGATGTTTGGATGAATATACAGTAGATTACATGTTCCTCTGGTTCAGGAGTAAAATAATAATAATAATAATAATAATAATAATAAAAGCCGGAAATCTCTGCAAGAAATTTTGTTACAATACATCACCAGTGGCCTGCATACGTATTCGGCTGAATAAACACACCGTCATCATGTGTCCATGTAACAAGTAGAACATTACGTCAGTTAGAAACGAAAAAAAAAAAAAGAAGCAAAATAAACATAAGCAAGAGAGAGCACAGCTGTCTTCAGGGAAAAAATCCAAATAAACGGTACTGGAGGATTGGTTTGCTTTGTTGGTTTAATGGCATATTAGCTCCTGAAGGGTTATTTAATGCCAAAATCACCAGCACTTTCATGTTCCATTTTTTAAATTTATTTAGTAAGGTCAAGGTACTTATTTCTCTTTTTGCATTCTTTTAGTTTTATCCGGTGGTCAGCCGGAACGGCAAAGTCCATTATTCGGCAGGGTCTCTTTTTTTGTTGTTGACTATCGGAGGAAATCGCAGACACCAAGCTCTGGCGCAGAAATTTTACCAAAGGAATTTCACCTAGGTACCCACCCCCTTGATACTTAGAACCATTCATAAAATGGAAAAAGGAGGAACCCAGAGAAATGAAGCAAAGAACAAGAATATTGGTTACTATGCATAAGATATTGACAGATATAAACAGTCTGTATGTGTCGAGAAAAGAAAAAAGAGGACTAACCAGCACTGAAGATTGTGTAGATGCCTCAATAAAAAGAATTCGAGTGCTACATAGAAAAGAGCAAAGAAAGACTAATCACAGCCGCCAGACAAGGACAAAAAGAACAACAACAAAAATTTAGAACATAAAAATGGTAAGAAAAACTCGTCTTAAGCAAAAAACTGAGGAAATCGCAGAAGAGATGTCCTGAACAAGACATAGAAGGGGAAACTTCAAAAAAAAAAAAGAAAGTGAACGTCTTTTAATAGCAGCACAAAATAACGCTATAAAGACCAATTATATCAAAATAAAGACTGATAATATTTAGAAGAATTGCTAGCGCAAAGATTCGTTTGTATCTCAAAATCCCAGAGAAGTTTTTGAGTCTCATTTTCTAGGACGGATTATGGGTTGTGCATATACCTTTTGTTCGTATGATCAAATCTAAACTTCTGGTACAATTCCCTGTGGATCCGCTTCCTCATCCAGTCGTGTCTAGTCTTATACTCTTTTTACGCTAATTTACTGAATTCACTTATTATGTGAATGATCGTTTCGTCTCTATCACCATATAATCTGCTATTCTGTTGCATCTAGTCTATTCTTGCTTTGATATACTTCACCCTTATGGCGTTGTTTTCTGCTGTTATCAGAAGAAATTCAGCTTCTCTCTGAAGGTTTATTTTTCTTAGCCCTGTCGAAGTTGTCCACACAGTTATTTTGCTTCCCATTTTTGTTCTCTGGTTATTTTTGCTCTGTTGATGTTTTTGTTTTCCGTTTTGTTTCTTGTGACTGCAGTCAGTCTTCCTCTGTGCTTTTGTATGAAGTCTTCTAGTCTTTGTATCGATATATCGGCGCCATCTTGAATGCTGGTAAGTCCTCCTCCTCCTCCTCCTCCTCCTCCTTTCTCTCTTGACACATATAGTCTGTTGACATTATCTCTGGGATATTGGGCCTTATGCATCGTCATAAGTTTTCTCGTTCTTTGGTACATTTGTTGCAGTTCTTCGCTCATCCACTTTAAGAATGGTCCAAAGGAAAGGTACCAACTACCTCATCACTAAGCTATGGAATAAATAGTATCACTACTGCTCTTCTACAAGAAAGGCTTTGGCATTAAATAATCCAAGAAGTTTGATATGCCATTAAACAAAGGAATCGAAACTGAAAATGTTTTGGTCAGCATTATTGCTATTTCCAAAGAAAGGCAGTATGTTAATGTTTCCTTTGAGGTAAAAAAAATAAGAAAAAAAGACAACAAAAACAACAACAAAAACAAAGAAAAAACACAAAACAAAAACAAAACACAACAACCCCCATAAAACCAAAAAAAAACATAAACAATGAGATATAAACTTCAGATCATTTAGTTTTAACATTGTATTTCAGCAGATTAAGTTTGGGAAACATCAAGTTCCAAAACCTTTTAGATGGTGACGGTATATTATCATTAGTATCTGCATTACGATCCTTTTTTTTTCAGAAAGATAACTCTTTTTCATTTTTATTTTTTCTGTCAGCAAAAAATATATTGATAGAATATTAAACTAAGATTAATACTATGGTTATATTGATATTGTCTATTCATATATAAAACACGATGTGTAGATGCCTCAATAAAAAGAATTCGAGTGCTACATAGAAAAGAACAAAGAAAGACTAATCACAGCCGCCAGACAAGGACAAAAAGAATAACAACAAAAATTTAGAACATAAAAATGGTAAGAAAAACTCGTCTTAAGCAAAAAAAAACGAGGAAATCGCAGAAGACATGACACCTCAAGAAAGAAACTGAACGTCTTTTAATAGCAGCACAAATGCTTATATATATATATAGCCTAAAATGAAGAAATGCTTTCTTACCATCCTGTGGTTGTCTCATTATTGCCAATTTCTTGTGCTTATAAAAAATGATATCATTCGATGAGACTTGCAAATAGAAAGGAGGATTTATTCGCAATTTTGCCTTTTCTGTTTAAACGTCTTATCTGATTGTTTTTTAAAGCAGAAGAAATTGCCAGTAATGAGACAGCCACAGCGGGGTGAGTAAATATTAATTCATTTTAGATTTTACTCGGTTCTACTTGCCTGTGTGGAGCCCTTTTTTTTTTATTCATAAAAAAACGTTTTTTAACTATTTGTTTATTTAATCACACACGACATAGAAAGATATGAATGTCTGCGTAAAATCACGAAACATGATCCCACCAGAGATGAGATTAAATGAGGAATTCTACCGTCATATGGTAATATGAATTATTATTCGACGCCCCTCGAAGGGAACTTGTCTGGTTTGAACAAATAATAAAATCTAGAATATTAATATTAAAATATAAAGAGATATTACATCTATAAAACTTTAATCTTTAACATATTTACGCAGCTTCAATGTAACAGAACTGTGTCCACAGAAGTGGACAACATCAAACACGCAGAGATGAAATTTAAAAAAAAACAAAAAACAAAAAAACAAAACAACCCTCCCCAAAACAAACAAAGGAGCAAGAAAACTCCCCGAAACCAAGCTCTAGCGCAGAAATTTTACCAAAGGAATTTCACCTAGGTACCCACCCCCTTGATACTTAGAACCATTCATAAAATGGAAAAAGGAGGAACCCAGAGAAATGAAGCAAAGAACAAGAATATTGGTTACTATGCATAAGATATTGACAGATATAAACAGTCTGTATGTGTCGAGAAAAGAAAAAAGAGGACTAACCAGCACTGAAGATTGTGTAGATGCCTCAATAAAAAGAATTCGAGTGCTACATAGAAAAGAACAAAGAAAGACTAATCACAGCCGCCAGACAAGGACAAAAAGAATAACAACAAAAATTTAGAACATAAAAATGGTAAGAAAAACTCGTCTTAAGCAAAAAAAAACGAGGAAATCGCAGAAGACATGACACCTCAAGAAAGAAACTGAACGTCTTTTAATAGCAGCACAAAATAATGTCATAAAGACCAATTATATCAAAATAAAAACTGATAATATTCAGAAGAATTGCAAGCGCAATAGCTGCTCCACCAAGGTGTAAGAGAAGGCCCTACTCCTTTCCTTGGATTGCTCCACTTTACCCTCAATACGTACCTTATATTGCCGAGCGTTAAGAAAGGAAGTTTCAAGTACCATTTTTAAAGTCTTTGGTATGACGCAACCTGGGACTGAACCCAGGTCTCCCGGACCATTGGCGAACACTCTACCTACTTGTTCACTTAATTTCAAACAATTCAGTTTAGCATAAGTACACAGTTTTTTGCTTACACCGTCATTTGTTTAAATACAATTTTGTTAACACACACTTAAATATAAAAACAGTTCTATTTCAAACAGTTGAATTTAGCATCAGTTTTTCGTTTACACACAGTTAAATGATCAAGCAGTTCTATTTCAAACAATTCAGTTTAACATGTCAATAAAATTAAATGTTTACAAGTATTGCTACGTATCACTAACAATTAAGTTAAGCATCAGTCATTTGTTTACACAGAGGTGAATGATCAAACAGTTCTATTTCAAACAATTCAGTTTTCATCAGTATACAGTTTAAATGTCAAACAGTTCAATAGATAAGACCCTATCAGGTGCTATCACTCAGGGCCAGTGTGGACCTGGGAGAGATAGTAATGAAGGGGTACTTCGCATTACCGAAAGCTCTTGCATTAATGGAGCCTCACTATCAGATTGTTTAGTGTCATATCTAGGACACTCGTTGAGTGAGTCTTACACCTCAGCAGTGATACAGTCGATGTATTCTCCAGCCTCAGCCGACTGGGCCAGTATCTGTGAGGGTCGCATCTATAGATCAAATAAATTAGTTTAAAAATGATTCGTATTCAATAGTACCGTGGGCACCGTGGATGGTGTAATGGCTAGCAAGCTTGCCTAGCAAATCTTCCCGAGTGAGTTCGAGTTTCATTGGGTGCCCCATTCATTCGGCCTTTTGCCACATCTAAGCAAAATACATAGTAAATCACTATTCAATAGAACCGTGAACGCAACCCCTCCAAAAAAAAAAAAAACTTGAAAAAATAATTATCAAAAAATGTAAAAATAAATGTGCAATGTTCGCAATTCCCTTACTCAAAACAGGCTGACATGTCTTTTAAATAAATGAATCAATCAATTAATCAAAGCTATATGTTACAAAATTTGACCCCCCCCGAACACCAAATCTACATGGTAAATATAAATAGAATTTCCGAAAGTAGAGTGGACCTGGTAGTGAAGTGTTACTCCACAGTTCCCAGATATCCAGAATGAGAGCCTCAACATCAATTGCAGTTTAGTGTTATACCCAGGATTACCCTTTCTTGGGGGATTCTTACTCCTCTGCAAAGGATATCGTCGGCGTATTCTAAGCCTCGCGACAGGACTTGAAGCAAAAATGTGTATGATTCATGGCTGTTAGAATAGTAAGAAAAATGTGGGAAGATTGAGATACTTGCTGTCACTTGATCTTCAATGAAAGTCACTAGTTATCAATTATGTAAATACTTGGAGATGGAAAAATAAGGCTGGGCTATTTAGGGGACTTGAGTTCACTTGATCCCTTGAAAGATCAAGGTATTACCGGTAAGAAAGAATATATTTAATGTGAGGAAATGTCAATAAGGAATTTACGTGGGTCCTCATACCAGCGAATTCTTTTTTTTTTTTTTTTCTTTTCTTTTTTTTACTTTTCGTCTTTGCATAAAAAAGAAAAGAAAAGAAAAAGAATTGGATGATTGACGCTTTAGAATCAAAGATTCTTTTACTTGGAAGTTTCTTAAAGAGGAATCGGCGTGTTTCCTTTGAAGAGAGCGAGAGGGTACCAGCTGGCTACAAAATGGTGCGAGAAAAATAGTTGGGAGGCATTAGGAAAAAAAAGTAAATAAATAAAAAATAAAAGAAGATAAAAAATGAATAAACAAAGAAAAAAGAATGAAAGAATAAATGAAAATTTTCAAAGGATGATAAAACAAAAGAAAGACTATTAAGAAGAGGATCGGAAAAAGAAAAAGAGAAGAAAAATTTTATAAAAATAGGAATACCAAATCCATGTATGTCATAAAGGCTGTCAAAATATACATAGGATCCATGTGACAGCTAATAATTATACTACTAATAATGTTGTGTTCTTTATTTTTGGTTCAGATTTGAAAATAGTATACTATAATCCTCTAAGCACAAAGTTTTGGACAAAAGAGGCAAAAATATTTTGCGTCACTGCTTATTTGGTGACAAAAATCATTCAGAACTGTCCCAAAATAGATGCAACCCATTATATACCAATGATTAATTACTGAGACAAAAAATCCCCCCCAAATTGCATGTCCTCAAAGCTGATATTATAACAATTAAAAACACTTTGATTTGATGTTTCTAGCTCAAAGGAAGCATTTTTTCAAAAAATTGGGTTTGTCTTAGTAATAAGTCATTATCATATTAATGGGTTGCATCAATTTTGAGACACCCAGTATATAACTCATTATTAAAAAATTCTCACTATATATATATATATGTGTGTGTGTGTGTGTGTGTGTGTGTGTGTATATAGTGAGAATTTTGGTAATATATAAGTTATACATATCTTATAATATATGTAATTTATATTTTACCAAAATTCTCATTATATATATATATATATATATATATATATATATATATATATATATATATATATATATATAAATTTTGGTTATATATGATTTGTATATAATATATTTTATATATGATAAATACAATTTTTATATTACCAAAATTCTCATTATATATATGAGGGTTGTTTTTTGCTGTAACAATATACCACCAATTCAGATTTTTTTCCCAGTTATTTAATAAAGAAGGGAATTTTTTAAAAGCAAAATAATTCATTTTTCAGAATTTTGTTTTCATAAATGTAAACTCAGCATTGTTTGGAATCGGTTAATAGCAAAAATTATTTCAATTTAAGCAAAAATATGTTTTTATTCAAAATAACTCTAGGCTTGAACAGAGGTCTGTCATCTAACGTTTTGTGACTGAGAAGAGCAAACCATGTGAAACTTAAGAAAGAATAAGTGATGTGCATAGTGAAGCATGCTTTAGACAAAAAATATTTACAATATGCTAAACATAGGTTTGCCTTCACGAAATTAAACTGAAAAGACAGTCCAATTAGTGGAAATACTGACTCTCCTGTAAAGACACAGTTCAGGGCACAGTGGTCAGAAAAGAGGGTCATGTTGAGAGTCCTCTGGGATATGATGGGACCCATCACCATTGATTTCCTTAAAAAAAGTGTAACTGTATACTGGGCTTCCTAGTGTCAACTTCTTATGCAATATTCATCTTATTTACTGAATGACCCTCGCATATATGTTGGTAGGATAGCGTAGACACAGAGTCAACGGCTCTTGGTGATTACCAATTTCTTGTCTATGAGATCTTTGTAACATATCTACCAAAGAGGCATCTCGCGTGTCTTACCACACTGATGAGTTGTGATATGACAAAACAGACTGTCTGTTGGTGACAATATATATGTGTGTGTGTACGTAGTTTGGCACCTAATTAATGTGTTTTTCATGAGATTTGGAAGGAGTACGTTTCATTATTAGCTCTGACTTGATCGGCTTCTTTACTTGTTTATCTGGATTCGGGGTGAGCGTTAATATTACCAGTGACTTATTTGTTTGTATAACTGTTTGTGCCTGTCAGATATTTATTTCAAGGCCATGTGATTAAGTTTTACATTTAGTCCAAAAATGACATATAGGTTGTCAAACTTTTTTTTATCCATTTGTCTCCTTTTTTTACCCTTATTGATTTTGTGTTTATATGTTTTTCATATCTTTGATAGTGAATTTTGCATCTTCAAAACCGTGACCAATTTTGCGGAAGTGTTCTACTAGTATTAGATTGTTCTGATCCATAGATTTGATCCTGTGTCGAGAGTCATTTAATCTGAAATAAAATAGACATTCTGACTTTCTAACTAAACGTTTTTGGCAGCGTGTGCATTCCAGTAAGTAAATCCCATTTTTGCTTCTGCAATTTGATTCCTGGTTAATTTTGGAAGTCTTTTCATTTGTGAAACTAGTGAATGAGATGGTTGATTTATGGTGTTTACAACATAGATCGTTCTTCATATTACATGGCTAGCAAAATTTAGTTGATTTTATTGAGAGCTTCTATGGATTACTTAATTATTTAGTATGCTGTTGCTACCTCTATTTTCTCTGAGGTTATTTCATTGCTGATAGGTTAGTGCTCTTGGAAAATATTTTCTAAGTCAGGGTCTATTTTCAAAATGTCACAACGGTTCTTAATTATTTGAGGAGAGTGTTGTTGAATATTGTTACGAGGAGGATGCAATTCATTTTCCCCTTGGGTCTTAGTTTTAGGATATCTTGCCGAGAGGAAGAGATGGCTTTGATTATCTAGGTTTCAGTTAACGAATGGAAATTTGTGCGTACTGAGAAGTGCTGCTTAAGCTTCTCGCTTTATCATCGTCTGTGAAGATTCTTCTTGTTTGTAAATAGGGAAGACTGTCTTTGAGATGTTTTGCGTTAGAAGTTCTGTAATGGAGTCAGTTGTGTACGTTAGGTGGTGTTGTGTACAGTGTTGCTTGAAGTTGTCTGTTATTGTCAGTTTATACTAGAATATATTAAAATGCGATTGAATGTATTGATTTTTCGTGTTCAAATTCTATAAAAACGTGTATCATACGTCATTTTGGCTTCACACCTTGCGTATATGAGGAATATATCATCAAAACCAATGATACCAAGATTCTGTTATTTCCAGTCGATCATTATATAATGAAAACAGATATTATTAGGTGTCATTTATCACCAAACTCGACAAGATTGAATTTCTGTAACTAAAAATATGCATATGTCATCATCATTATCTAATCGTGCCAACAGTACGGAATCCCGTGAGTCTCTCTCGAAATTTATCCTAATCGACCATCACATTTCGTAAGTCCTCTGGACGACACTCAGTCTCCGCACAAAACGCATGTATGTAAGTTTTTGCTGGTTGACCAATACTGATGTGCCCATGTGTAGGAGCCCACCAGAGATCGTCGCTTATGAGTTCATCCTTACTTCACCAACAGTGTCCAGTAAATTCTTTTTTGCCTTAATAAAATGGTATATGTGATAGTAAGTGTCTGTATAACTGCTGCTTTGTGGGGTGATGCCTCCAGGATTTTTTCAAAAAAACTACGCATTATCCCTGTGTTGTTACGATCCCGCTTTTCCTCCAAACGTTTCATCTACGTTCAATTGATGCTTCAATACAGTAGTACTGACGCATCTACAGCTTGGAAGAATCCCTGTTTTATCACATAGATCAAATTTCCATATGGTCGTAAACCTGACGATAGCAGTCGTATGCGTACGTTAACATCATTCTCAGTAGATGAGATATTGCTACAAAGGTTTGTGAACCGCGCTACTAATTTCAGAGGTTTGTTATTGAATTAGGAGATAACACCATCTTGATAAAAACATATCAACTGTTTTATCTTACATGTAGAGACCAATGACTCTTGCTTTCTGCTTCAGGCTATGTAGCAGAGCTTCAGCGTGAGCAGATGTGTCGGCAAAAAGCGCTTGATTATCCGCGTAGTCTGCGCTAGTAATAGTTTTCGCAGGATGCCGTTTGTATTTTTTTGTTTGTTTTTTGCGAAACTGTTTTCTTTAATTGGATCTATTGACGTTCGTAGTACATAATCTCGAAAGATCATATTTACCAACCCCTCCGCTCGGGCAGGATATGACACAAGGTCAATTTTTAAGCGGAGTTTAAAAGGTTTGAATTCAGAGTTTTCCTTCTCCTAGACTAGTTGCCGAACCAAGGCTGAAGAACCTAGTCTGCCCTACTATTTATCCATAGATGGAGGGAGAATATTTGGATTAATACCTTTCACAAGGGTATTAGTGCTATGTGAAATGCAATCAGTCTCGTCCAGGATTTGAACTCGTATCACCGTGTTCATTTCCTACGACGATAACCATTACACCACAGGCACCTCCAACATAATCTCGAAAGATTATCAATAGATATGGTGCCAATGTACCTCCTGGCAAGATTCCTGTGACAATTTCAAACACACCAGTATTATAACCGTGACAGTTTCTTTTGAAAAACCATATTTGTTCCGTCTTGCCTTTATATGCCCCATTGTTCCTAAAAGATAGCGACCAACAAGTGTGTCGTCTCAAGATTTTCATACGTATTCCTTCAACGATTCGATGAATCGTTCGAATCTGAGAAGCTGTGAATCGATTTCTCCGAAACCTGTTCTGATTTCTCTGAAGACCTTTCTCAACTTCTGGTCTGATACAACTGAGAAGCAGGGAATTATAAACCTTAGCAGCTATGACAGTAAGAATTTTACGTTTTTTGACCTTAGTAATTCCCAGGTCGCCTTTCTTTGGTAAAGGAAAAATGTAACCCTTCGTCCATTTCTCTGTTCTGTTTTTTTTGGGTTTTTTTTTTGCTATTTATGGCCTTGCATAATCAAAGAAGTATGTCATTTAAGTTCTTTGTATTTCATACTTCAGAACGTATTTCATCAAGCAGCAGCGATTCTGCTTTTAACTGTTTTCACGTGAAGTTAGTCTCCCATACTGTGTCCGAGAAGAATGTTTAATTGGTCATGATTAATTTCATCAGATGGTTTGTCTGTGGTTATAGGAGGGTTTCTAAGCAGATTCTTGAAATGTTCTTTCCACTTTTGAAGTATTTCTTCTTTGCTGGCAGCTATTAGCTTTTATCTCAAGGATCTTTTCCTTCAACTACATTCACTGTCAGTCATACTTAAATTCTATAGAAAATGAACAATTTCAATGTAACAATAACTACACTTCTTATATATATATATATATATATATATATATATATATATATATATATATATATATATATATGCGTGTGTGTGTGTGTGTTTGTAATTTTATTTTCTTTCAGAGAATTTTCTAATTAATAATACCTAATTATATCAGTTTCGATTATGTAATGTTCCATTAGAAATAATGAAATCACAACATCTTTGGTTTAAAAGAAAATTATCATTTCATAAAAATTTGTTTGGGGTATATTTATAGGCAATACTATATATATATATATGTGTGTGTGTCCTCACAAAAAATATAGTGACATTTTTATTTTATTAGGGAAATACACTTAAAGAATAAGGCAATTTTCAGTCAAAATTGCAATTGAATTATAACATTTGTGGGATTTGCAATCATGCTAAACATGTTTTTCATCATCCAAATTCTTGATGTAACGGCGATAAATCTAAAAGGTTAATTGGAATCCTTCACTCCATTCTGAATTGAGGCATCAGTATCATCATGGACCGCTATTACAACCGGTACACAGGTTTTCACTCTGAGATTTTTACTAAAAACATCCTTATCTTCAGAAGTAAATGCAACTCAGTAAATACTACTGTTCAAACGAATTGCTTTATTCATTCGTAATTGTTTAATTGTTATAACCATATTTTCTATGTTCCTTTGCATTTTTTAATAATTACACTTTTTGATTTGTCCATAGTCATTTGTTTTCACAGTTATATGAGATCAAGTATTCCAAATAATTTCCACATTCTTGTACGATTTCAAGAATTCCTATGTAATATCATTAATTTGTACACAATTACACATATCAAGTATTCTTATCCAATAACAATAATCTATAATCAATTATGTGGTTTAAAACAACTATTCCTATTAAATAATAATCGTTTGTTTGCATACACTTATATAATTTCAAGTATTCTTATCCAACACTAATAATTTGCCAACAATTATTTGGTTTCCAATAATGATAATAATAATAATAATAGGACTTGGAAGTTGGTGGACGAGTGGAGACCATCCAAACGATAGCATTATTGAAAATGACCAGAATACTGAGAAGAGTCCTGGAGACTTGAGGAGACTTGCTGTCAGTCAAACTCCCGTGAGAAACCATCAGCTAACGCTGATGTGAAAAACTCTATAGGAGGAATAATCCTGAGTAAATAAATATAGCTATAAGTACTTTTTCTTTATACTAATAAATTGCTCAAGTGTTAAATGTTATCAAGTATTCCTATCTAATACGAATAATTTTAAACAGTTCTATTTGATCCATTGATGGAACCTTGAAAAGTATTCCCACTTGGGGTGAGAGTAAACCTGGGAGTAATAGCGAAGAAGTGGAGGATTTTAATGCTCCTTAGAGTTTCATAATTGGAGCATCCTCATTTAATGTCATGCCAAGGATAACCTCTTTTTGCAGGAGAAGGGAGTCTTCACTCTCTTTAAAGGATGCGGTCGATATTTTCAAAGCCACATCAAGAGAGTGATAGAAGCAATGGTATGAGCTCGTTAACCTCCCACCATTGTGGCATAAGGCTGAAAACATGAGACACCCAGTGAGAATTGACATCAACAGTAATTTAGTCATGGTATAGTGAGTAGAGTGTTCGCTAATGGTCATGTCATACCAAACTTTAAAAATGGTACGTGATACTTCCTTGCTTAATACTCAGCAATATAAGGTACTATCAAGAGTAAAGTGGAGCAATCCAGGGAAAGGAGTAGCGCCCTCCCCTACACCTCGGTGAAGTAGCAGTTGACTACGGTCGCCAATTTTACTTTACTTACTAAAATTAGCTTAGCTCAGTAACATAGGACACTAACCATTACACCACATTAGGCGCCCCTTTTTATTTACTTAGGCCAGATGTATAGGGGCAACTAGTAAGAATTGAACACAGTAGCAATGGTCTCCTCCCCTTGTTCACTAACCATTACACCATGTGAGACGCCCTTATAACTGAAACCATATGAATGAGAAAACTGGAATTGAAATCGTATCGAGTAAAAAAAAAAAAATGTATAATAAAATTACGTGCGGGAGCGGAGTAGAGGGATAAACAGTAAGGTTCAGAAAGGGAAGAAACTCGATAAGATGATGCAGGATAATAGATAGTCGATAACTTCTATGTATATTCCTTTGAAGTCATAACCCGAGAAGCTACGAGCGTGCGCACGCTCGCTCACACACACACACACACACACACACACACTCATTCTCTCTCCGTCACACACACACACACGTATATATATATATATATATATATATATATATATATATATATATATATAAGAAGTTAAGAAAGAAGAAAGTGAAAAAGAAGAAGACAAAGATCAAGAAGAAAAGATGAAGAAGTTGAATAAAAAAGATGCAGGATTGAGAGATTAAAATGAAGAAGAAGAAGAAGAAGAAGAAGAAGAAGAAGAAGAAGAAGAAGAAGAAGAAGGGCTTCAGTTCAAGAGTTAGGGATCGTTGTAATAGGATACAACCTGCATTTGAGTGAGACGTGGGTAGGTATTAACGTGAATCCCTTAAGCAAGTCATAGATGTCTGGGATAAGAGAGAGAGAGAGAGAGAGAGAGAGAGAGAGAGAGAGAGAGAGAGAGAATATGGAAGGGGACACAATTTATTCGGCTATCAATCAACACAATTCCATATCTTGATTTCACCGAGTAACAAGCGTTCGTTTTTAGAAAGAATGTTTCCAATATTATTATTATTATTATTATTATTATTATTATTATTATTATTATTATTATTATTATTATTATTATTCCAGGGGATTAGTGTAATTCAATACTTTCCTCGCGGCAAATATAAAGATATTTACAAACAATTCGGGCATAAGCTTTCCTTCGTTCTTTTTTTTCCTTTATTTGGAAAGTAGCCAAGGACTTTGCTTGTGAAGATGTCTGCCAAAATCTTCCGTCGAAACAAAAAGAAATAAAAATCGAATCATAAAACATGGAATACGAGGATGTCACAAATCATAGATAAACGAGGCTTTATAGACATACAATTATATATCCTTGTATATATCACAGAAATATTCACATACACACACACACACAAATACATATATATATATATATATATATATATATATATATATATGATCATCAAGTCGTTGTGACAGCACAGAATTCTCTGATACTCTCGTTTCTATTGTTCATTGATACAGCTTGGTCCTCAGGATTTCATTTGTGTCTGCACAGAGCTGATTTATGTGAGCCTATGCTGGTTGACAAGTACTGGTCTGCCCATGTGTAGGAATACATCAAGGAATGTCTTTTATGAGTTTATCCTTACTTTTCTTGCTGTGTCCTGCATGTTCTGTTCGTATTATTTGGATAGTATATAAGATGTAAGGCAAGTGGCCATGCATCTGCAGTTTTGTGGGATGCTGCTTCCAGGATTTGTTCAAATCATCACGTAGCAGTCTTGTGTAGTTCCCGTCTAGCCTTTTCTCCAAGCGTTTCGTTAGAGTTCAGGTGATGAACCATAAAGTAGTACCGACACGGCTATAGTTTGAAAGAAATTTTTTTAAATCTTATCAGAGAGATCCGATTTCAATATGATCAACAGCCCTTCCTATGCATATGCTGACGCGACTTTCAGTTGATGAGATATTACTGCCGAGGTATATGAACTAGTTTACTAATTTCAGAGGCTTGCTACTTAAAGTGGAGATGGCTCCTTACAAACACATGAACTCTGTTTTATTGGCATTCACAGAGAGGCTTCCTGCTGCTTGCTCCATGGTATGTTGCAAGGATTCAGCCGGAGCAGTTGGAATTGTAAGAAGCAATAGATTGTTTGCGTAATCTACACCTATGATAGTTTTTGCGGGATATCCTCTACTTCTTGCCTTTTTTAATGTGAAACCATTTTCTTTTATCAGATTTATTGATGTTTGTAGCACGTAATCTCGACAGATTATAAACAGAAATGGCGATAAGACATTTTCTTACAACAATGTCAAAGAAGTCAGTGCCATCATTGGGTCAGTGAATCATTGCTTTTGTGTTTTTATGAAGTATAATTGTAGCGTTACCAGTTTCTTTGGGGAGACGATATGCTGATAGTATTTTCCCCATTTTTCCTTTGTGTATGGGATCAAATACTCTTGAAAAATCTACAAACAATATTGTCTTGAGATTTTTTACACATACACCTTCGATGATTAGACAAATCAAAACCCATTCTAATATTTCCTTATAATTTTTTCGACTTCAGGTCGGATACGATTTAGAAGCAGGACGTTAGAAAATTTAGCAGTTATGGCAGTAAGCGTTATGCCTCTGTGGTGATTCCGAGATTACCTTTCAAGAGGAAGGGGATGCTGCTGCTTTCATCCATTTCTCTACTGCATAATCGAGGAAGTATGTCATCAATTTTCCTTGTCTTCCAAATTTTAGGTGATATTTCGTCGAGGCCTGCGACTTTTCTGCTTTTAATTTTTTCACCACTGGGTTTAAGTCTTTCCCCGTAAATTGTCAAATTGACCATTAACATTTTTTTCAGAATGTTTATCTGTGTTATCAGAAGATTCTAAGTATATTCTTTCTACTTCGGAAGTCTTTCTTCTTGGCTGGCAAATTTTTGCTTTGCTCTCGAGGTGCTTTTCTTCCATTAATTTTAGTTACTGTCTGCTATGCTAATTGTGGTTGTCTATTTTTGGCCTAATGAGTAGAGTGTTCGCCAGTGATCCGGGAGACCGGGGTTCAATCTCAGGTCGAGTCATACCAAAGACTCCAAAAATGGTACTTGATGCCGCCTTGCTTAGCAATAGGCATTATAAGGTCCGTATCAAGGGTAAAGTGGAATAATCCAGGGAAAGGTGTAGTGCCCTCCTCTACACCTCGGTGTAGTAGAGATTGAAAAGGGAGCCTTCGAGTCACCCTCGACTATGTTCGCTACCTTTTTTTTTTACTTATTTTCTTCCGATCTTTCTGATTTTATTGATTTGGCCTTAAATGTATTCGAGTTGTTCTTTTTCGTATGTCTTAGATTTTCCTGGGCTCTCTTCAATTTCTGTGAATTTGCATTTTTTAAGTTTAACTAAGGATGCTTATTTCTTGTTATCTCATTTTTCCCCAACCGCTGTTGACTTTTAGGAAACTCTACATTTAGCTCTCGGTTTGGTTGGTATGTACTTCGCTGCTGACTCCATGTGGACGGTTACAAAGTTTTCTTATTCGTCATCCGGAGTTTTTTTTTAATTTTTAGAAAGCTCATGAAGAGTATTAAACTTGTTTCTTACAGTTAACATATATTGATTGCTTATATCACGATTGGCAAGTTAGGATCAATTGTCTCGTGAAATTTATCACTTTGTTTCTTATTTCTGCGTAGATTCAGGCGAATCTCTGCTGTGATTGGAAGATACTCCTTCAAAGGAGGAGTATACTCTACAGATCAAAGTGCTGTTTATCCATTTCTTGTTTATAAATATGTAATCGAGCTGTGCTTTTGACTTATGTGAATAGTCCATGGTTTTTCATTTCTTTTTTGAAATTTAGTGTTTAGGCATACAAGCCTATTCTCGAGAGCTAAATACTCCCTATTTCTGTTTGACGAGTTATGAGAAAAGAATTTTTTATTTTCATTTTTACCAATATGATTTTTCGTCTTACAAGATGATCAAAACGATGTGTTTGGGAACCTGTCGGACAAGGGAAGATAGTTCATCATAGAAACTATTCATGTCCGTTTCATCACGGTCATGCGCAAAGTACTAAAAAATAAAACCCAACTGTCAATAGCTGAATATCTAAACTTTCAACTTCCATTGCATTTAATTCAGAACAAACCAGGCATGCTTTTGTTTTGGATCGAGACTGATGGTGTCCTGCAAGTTTAGAGGAGTGGTATAACATGATTAGATTTAATGGATTAATTTTAATAGCCTTAGAATATATGGCGGTCCGGGAAAGATCAGTTTGTTGTCAGAATACCGAACACTTAATAATTATTCGGAGATGACACAGAGTGGTTGTGTTTCCAATCTTCGAAATATCATTAAGACGGATTATTATTGGACATCATGTTGAAAACTCAATGTAGTCGGTGCGCTTGGAACAGTCCCTAAGGACTTAGCAAAAGACAGGAAGAATTGACGATCATAGTAAGAATCGAAACAGTCCAGACCATTACACTTGCGAGATTGGCTAGAATATTCAGAAGAGTACAGAAGACTTAAGGAAACTTGCTGTCTCCTGGAAAAACCACTAATTAAAGCTGTTATATATTATTATCATAATTACTATTATTATCATTTATTCTCTTTTGAGAGATTTTCATATCAGAGTTAGCTGATGGTTTCTCACTGGAGTTTGAGTGACAGTAAGTGTCCCCAAGTGTCCAGAACTCTTCTCAGTATTCTGGCTGATCTCAATAAGGCAGTAGTTTGGATAGTCTCAACTCGTCCTCTTATTTTCAAGTCCTCCAGTCATTGTACTAATCATTTGGTGACTGTACCAAGAGCACCAATTACAATTGGTATAATCGTCACTTCATGTTCCACAGCTTTTTCAGTTCCCTTGCAAGGTCGAGGTACTTATCCCTCTTTTCACATCTTTCAATTTCACTCTGCGGTCCGCCGGGACCGCAAAGTCCACAATTCTGCAAGTCCTCTTTTTTTTTTGTTGATTATGTCACGTGATATTCCACGGAGACGATAGAGATAAGATTAATACTATCCTCCCGTTGGAATGAACAGTGGAAACCCGTCAAAAAAGTGACCGTTAAGAAAGAATGTAGGTCACAGTGGGGATATCAACAGATGTTGGTACTTAGTAACCTCAGTTCGCCGGACACCAGGGGGAAGGAAGGGAGAAGGGGAGAGAAGCCAAATGATTGGCTGGGGCCCAAAAACGGAAGTGGCACCCTTCTCCCCGTCGGCGAAAAAAACGAGAAGAAATGTTAGTTATTGGAAGGGGCTCGTGGCAGACAGACCCATAGCCATTTACTCCGGGTGAAGAAGACAAAAACACATCTTGGACACGAGGGACCCAAGTTCTTCAAGCCAGTGTTAAAAATAGCATAAAGTCTATTAGCCCGTGAAAGAAGAAAGATTCTCCAGTGGAACCCCGTCGAAAACATCTGTTGATATCCCCTCTGTGACCTACATTCTTTCTTAACGGTCACTTTTTTGACGGGTTTCCACTGTTCATTCCAACGGGAGGATAGTATTAATCTTATTTCTATCGTCTCCGTGGGATATCACGTGAAATTATTATAAGATCTGGTTGTCTGGCCGAGATCTGGGGATCCGTTTGTATTATTTGTATTTCAAATTCCTCAAGGAGTTTATGCGTCTTATTCTCTAGGACAGATTCTGGGTTGTGCATATACCATTTGTTCGTATGGTCAAACTTCAACTTCATGCATAATTCCCAGTGGATCACCATGCCCACCCAGTAGTGCCTAATCTTATATTCCTTCAGTGCTAATTTGCTGCATTCGCTTATTATGTGATTGATCGTTTCGTCTCTTTCACCATATAACCTATATCTGCTGTTTTGTTGCGTCTTATGTATTCTCGCTTTGATATGGTTAGTCTTCATGGTGTTGTTTTGAGCTGCTATTAGAAGAGATTCAGTTTCTCTCTTCAGGTTTTCTTTTCTTAGCCACGTACACATTTTCTCGTGTAAGATATTGCTTGTTAGTCGCCTAAAACGTCCATAAATTTGTTTTTCTTCCAACTTTTGTTTTCTAGCTATTTTCGTTCCGCTGGTCCTCGTGTCGTTAATATTGTTTCTGGTGACTGTAATCAGCCTTCCCCCGCGCTTTCCTATGTAGTCTTCGAGCAGTTGTATCGAAGTGTCCACGGGGTCTTCAAGTCTTCTTCCTCCCTCTCTCCTTTACACATATCATCTGTCAACGTCATCTCTGGGATGCAATGCCTTGTGCATAGTTTTCTTGTTATCGGGTCCATTTGTTCAAGTTCTTCTCTGGTCCACTTCAAAAATGGTCCCGAGTATCTTTCGACAGCCCAGGTATTTATCCCTTTGACAAGATTCCTGCAATAGAGTTTTGTCTCGAGTAATTTTCTGGCTCTTCTGAGATACTCATTTTTAATTTTTTCTTTCATTTCCTGTAGTTTAATGGTGTCAACTTCCCATATCCCTAAGTATTTGTAGGTTTCTTTTTCTCCGCGCGTTCAGATTACTTGCTTTGGTAGTTCGACTCTTCCGCTGTGTGTCATTTACCACTTTTCATTTCTAGCATTGGGGAATTTTTCTATGCCAAATTCCATTTCTATATCTTAACTGAATATTCTCACAGTTTTTATTTGGGTTTCCAATTCTTTTTCGTTTTTGGCAAAAAGGTTGATGTTGTCCATGTACATCAAGTGGTTGATCTTTACCTGCGATTTAATGAGTTTGTATTCGGCTGTGAATTTCCTAAGGATGTGGTTGAGTGGCATCATGACTATCACAAATAGTAATGGTGATAATGCATCTCTCTGGAATATGCCTCTTTGGATCTTTACCTCTACTTAGCTTTGTCCTCCTGCTATCAATTACTCTCTCAAGGTTTGCATGGTCTTTTCAATAACCTGTTCGACTTGTTCGGGTATTTTTTACATTTTGAGACAGTATAGTATCCAGTTTTGGGGGAGCATATCATAAGCTTTTTTGTAATCGATCCAGGCTATAGCTAGATTTTTTTAGTCTTATTCTAATTTCGTTGAGGATGAGTTGATCTATGCATAGTAGTTCCTATGTACCTCGGTTCTCTTGTGGCATCCTTTCTGTTCGTACGGGAAGATTCCGCAGCTTATCAATGAATAGTAGGTCTCCCTAATTTGTGCCGTTAGTATTTTCCACATCATCGGTACGCATGTTATGGGTCTATAGTTGGTTGGGGCAGTGCCTATGGGGGGGTCTTTTTGGATTAGAGTGGTCTTCCCTTTGGTCATCTATTCGGGTATCTCAGTTTTCTGTGTGCATTTATTCATTTCAGTTGCAAGTTTGTCGTGTATGGAGGTGTATTTTTAAAACCCAAATCCGTGTATGCCATCTAGGCCCGGCATTTTCCAGTTTGTCATCTTTTTATGTGTTGCTTAAGCCCGTCGAAGTGTATGTTCACCTGTTTTTCATCGATTCGGCTTTTTATTATGATCTTTTCGTTCCCATATTTTGCTCCAAAATCTTTTTGCCTCTCTCACATCCGGTTGTTGATATGGCTTCGCCCATTCTTCCCCTAATGGTAGGTAGATTTTTTTCGTTGTTTTGGAACGTCCTGTTTTGTCTATATTGTTTGGCCTAGTCTCGGTATCTTTTTAGTCTTTCTTTTTTCGCCAGTATTTTTGGTTAGTCTCCTCAAGTTTTTTTAGTTCTAGTTGCCGTGCTTTTTCAGTTTCGTCCGAATATTTCTTAATGTTCCGTTTAAGTATTCTTACTTGTTGTCTTAGTCTTGTTATCCGTGATTCTAGTCTGAGTTCCCACCCAGGTTTTGATTTTCTATCAGTGGTCTTCAAGGGGACACCGATGTTTTTCACAGACTAATTTTGTTCCTGCGTATATTAAATCGTTTAACCCTGTGATGACGTTTGTCTGGAAATTTGTCAATAAGTCGTTCAATTTCTCGGTTTCGGACTTAAACGTCTTTCAGTCTTGGTTCCTGAGAGAAGGCAATGTGGTTTTCTTTTCAGACATGATTCTTCAAATGGTATCTATATTAGATTTTTCCTCACGGGTGAGTGTTTGCATTTGAGTGTTTTCAGGGGATGAGTCATTGCTATGTCGTGTTTGGTTAGGAGTCTCTGGGTTTCCTGTATTTATTGTCTCGGTTACTGTGGTAGGGGTTTGTTGATGTGTTTGCCTAAATATTTGTTGATGAATTTCTAGGATTTCAATTTCAGAAAACCAACCATTCTTTGTTAATGTCCGGCTGTTCGATCCTATCTGATTCCTACATTTTTTTATCATAAGAAATAGAGGTCACGTGACATTTGAGAATATTCGATTCTAAAGTCATGCCCACCCTTTTTTCACCATCCCACCTACATTTTCCTCCTACCAACAAAATTATTTTGTTATTATTATCATTATTATTTAGTATGACAACAACAGCAGTAATGATTCTAATTAAGGACTCAATATTCGTTAGGTTGAGTGGATATAACAATATTAACATAAATAAAAACCACAAACGTTTTTCTCACTGTAAGAAATTTGAAATAATTGCTCATTGGCGTGAAACACTGAGTAGTCAGCGAAAAGTTTGTAATTTAACCGGCTCACTGGCCTATTGGGTAGAGTGTTTGCCAATGGCCCGGGAGATCGGGGTTCAATCCCAGGTCGAGTCATACCAAAGACTTAAAAAATGGTACTATATACCTCCTTGCTTAATACTCAGCATTATAAGGTACGTATCAAGGGTAAAGTGGAGCAATCCAGGGAAAAGAGTAGCACCCACTACACCTCAGTGTAGTAGCTATTGAAAAGGGAACCTTTAAATCGCCCTCGACTACAGTCGCCAACTTTATGGCCGAGCAAAAGCAGGACGACCAGATCGAACATACATACAGCAGCTATGTGAGGATACGGGATAGCCCAGAAGACCTGCCAGAGGCGATGAACGATAGGGAGAAGTGGCGAGAGAGGGTCAGGATATCCGTGCTAGCGGCACGACATGATAATAATGATGATGATTATATATATATTAGTATATATATATATATATATATATATATATTCATATATATATATGTGTGTGGGTGTGTGTGTATAGATCTTAAAATCCTGTTAAAACACTCGATAAAGACGAATTAACACAGATTTCCCACACAAACACTTTCTTCGCAGAAGATCTAGTTTCATATTTATGTTTCACTTCGTTCTACTGCCCTTGGGAATGGTATGAATCCATCTCTTCTTTTTCAACTATGGGTAAATAGTAGGTTAGACTGTACCCTTTAACCTTTGTAAGGCAAATAACCAAGAAGGAAAACTCTCAATTCAAAATAATCTAAAATCTTGACCTTTTGCCTCATCCATTCTGAGACCGAGAGGGTGGATAAATTCATACGTGAAGTGGTCCCAATCATCAGACACTTTTACATGATTCTTTTCAAAAGCGTAGCTATGAAAAAAATTGTAAGTACCTCAACAGTTTTGTGGGTCATATTTTAGATTGTCATGCGCAATGGTAAGGATATATATACATATATGCATATATATACAAATACGAGAGAGAGAGAGAGAAGGGGAGAGAGAGAGATGAACAAAAGGGATAAGACAAGTAGGAATATTTCTTTGTAGATATGTTTATTGTCCTTAAGTAGTTCTGAAATGAGGTCTTCGTCAAGAAAATGTTTTCTGAGAAGAAAATTTGTTAAAGTTTTTTTTAAAATAGTTTTTGGAGAAGCGATGCAAAATGGACTGTTGGCGTAGCATATCCAATTGTGAAATTAAATTCATTTTTTTGTATCTAAGTGTGTTGTACTCACCATTTTATAATCTCTGTTATGGTAAACACCTGACAGTGAGATGTACACTTAGAATATATTTGTTAAAAATGAGCGAGATCTTTTTCGAGTTACACATAACTGTTTTTGTCAGGTATTCAGCTGGTATTCAATATTATCTATCAATCTATCTCATCATCATCATCATCATCATATCGCGCTGGTAGCACGGATATCCCTGACCCTCTCTCGCCACTCCTCCCTATCGTTCATCGCCCTAGGTAGGTCTTCAGGACAACATCCTGTATCCTCACATAGCTGCTGAATGTACGTTCGAGCTGGTCGTCCTGCTTTTGCGCGGCCATGTGTGGGGATCCATAAGAGTACATCTCTTATGAGTTCATCTCTGCTTCATCTATCTATCTATCTATCTATCTATCTGTAATTTAGCAAAAATGGCACATCCCAGCAAGATTTGTATTAGAGCAGTATACTTAAAAATGCTTAAGCTTAGATATTAAAGCATTTTCGGACCTCATGTGCAGCCGCATGGTCATAGTAGGTCTAAAATCGTTTTGAACATAATTTCTTTAATAATCAATATTCTTTTATAACAAAGACAGAAATGAAATCAGAATTGTTCACCCCTTTCCAAATAGAAACATCAGTGTCTTCATAGACCACTGTTAGATCAGGAGCCCATTGGGTTTCCGGGTTGTCTAGTAACATCATAAAAGTACGAGGAGGAATCAATAAGTTTTGTAACTTTCTGAATTTTGATATGAAATTTTCACAGTATAATGATTGATGGAAGTTGAAATTGAGGTACTCTCCGGTGAATGTAGGCTTACGATATACAGATGACCTGAATCCTTGCTCTGTGTGTGTTACTAATACATCGAGAAAGGGTAATTTGTTATCTTGCACTTTCTCCATAGTGAACTGTATAGATGGTCGGATTGAGTTCACGTAATCAAGTAATGTCTGAACATCTTCTTAATGAGGCCAGAGAATGAATGTGTTATCTACATATCTAAGCCACATAGATGGCTCTAATGATGTAGATCCTAATGCCATTTCTTCGAAGTATTCCATGTATATGTTAGCCAATACTGGTGACAATGGCGAACTTCAACTCCCATCATCCATATACGGTAAAGAAAGGAATAGTCCGTTGCTTACAATATCGAGCAAAAACCATTAGTAGCGATACTGATGCATATCAAGAAATGATTAATTTGAGACACAACCTCCATCGTAACAACTACCCAGAGCGCATAAAATCGGCTCCAAGAAACCTGGATAGGAGGATTGAGGACAATACCCGAAAACTCACCACAGTATGTCTGCCCTATGTCAGAGGGCTAGCCAAAAGGACCCAAAAGATATGTAGTCCATATGACATCCGGACAATATTCACAAGTGGTTCAACTCTCCAGAGATATCTCTTCTGGGTCAAGCCACCAACGGAATTCAACATGATCAAGAACTGTGTTTACTCCATCCCTTGCAGTTGTGATAAAATATACAAAGGCGAGACAGATCGCCCACTAAAAGTAAGGCTAGAACATCGGAAGGCAGTAGTAGGAGGTGAGATTGAAAAGTAGGGTATGGCGGACCATATATGGGATAAAGTTGAAATAGTTGATAGAGCTGATCATTGGAATCAGCACATACGTTGGGCTACAATGACCTGCTGAGTAGACCAAGTATAGAAATGAATACAATACGGAAACTGATAATTAAAAAGGTTAGATGAAAAAATATCTGAATATGAGCACAGGTAAAAAATCATATATAATCGTATTTACAAACCCCTCCGCTCAGGCAGGATATGACACAAGGTCAATTTTTAAGCGGAGTTTAACAGGTTTGAATTAAGAATTTTCCTTCTCCTAGACTAGTTGCCTCACCAAGGCTGAAGAACCTAGTCTGCCCTACTATTTACCCATAGCTGGAGGGAGAATAATTGAATTCATACCTTTCCCAACGGTATTAGTGCTATGTGAAATGCAACCAGTCCAGGATTTGAACTCGTGTCGCCCTGTCCAATTCCTGCGACGATAACCATCACACCACTGGCACCTCCATTAAAAATCGTACATAATAGTAGTAATCCTAGTGAAGTAAGAACATTAAGTTTATAAGTCCCAAAAATTCTCTTTAAAATTTCCAGCAGGACTCATAGCGTAACGGTTATTGGCGTTGGTTCCCTAAGCTTCTAAGGAGACAATCATCTTTAGGTTGCTGGTTCAATCCTTACTGCAGGCGAGTAACAATACAGGAATACTTAACACGGGTGTTGCTTATTCTGATTCTGTTTGCCATAAGGCTAACGGAATCAGAATAAGCAACCCCTGTGGATTCAATAAAGGATGTAGTTCGAAGTTCCGTGTAAGTTCCCGAGTTCGATAAACACCTAAAGAAAGCACGAGGACTTATCGGCCGAAACGTTATGGAAATAACAATAACAATAACGATGACGACAATAGTCTCAAAAGCCTTAATGATAAAAATCATCAAGCTTCGTCTCAGAAATTTAGACAACTAATACGAAGATTTTATGATAAAAAATATTTGTTTACAATAAATACTTATTCCTTATTAAGCTGTATACCTATTGATGCCTATATATATATATATATATATATATATGTGTGTGTGTGTGTGTGGACTAGGTAAAGTAATTGTATGCATTGGGTTAGAGGTCAATACCTAGAGATTAGTTATTTATAATGGCTATAAATTGATTCCAAGGTAAATGAAAAAAATGGACTTGTCTTTTAATCCTGATTATTAGATTTAAACTAGTCTAAAATAATATATATATATATATATATATATATATATATATATATATATGTGTGTGTGTGTGTGTGTGTGTGTGTGTGTGTGTGTCTACAAGCTGAACTAAGTGAATACATTGAGTAAGGGATCAAGACTTGGAAAACTACCATTAAACCTAATTAGTAATGTTTAATTGAATTTAGATGATTATTTTAGCATCAGAATTCGTTTTTTTTTTAAATTTCTAAATGTAAATTGAGCGAGATTAGAGATGTCTTGCAGCAACATGATTTCTCGCTAATTATTACTTTTCTCTTAGAAACGCCTTTCAATGAGGGTATCCTCTTTCCTCGTTAGGAACACAAAAAATTACATTACAAACATCTTTTGAGTTCAGTGTGTATGCGCATTGAAGTTAACTGCTCTAATTCAAATAAAACTGTTTGACTGTGGATAGAGTAGTAAACTATTTTGCAGTTATTGCTATACATATATACATTTTGGTCTGATTATTGTGTACACAACATGAAACTTGATTGGTTGGTTGGTAGGGTTTTATGACATATCAACCATTGTAGGTTATTTAACGCCAAATCCATTTCCATACAAATAATCAGTTCTATTTCAAACAATTCAGTTTAGCATGAGTATACAGTTTAATTGTCAAAAACATTTCTACTTCAAGCTATTAAGTTTAGTCAAACAATTCAAATTCAAACTATTCAGTTTAGTATAGTTTTTTCCACACACAGTTAAATGTCAAAAAAGATCCATTTCAAACAAATTAGTTTTGCATAAGTACACAGTTGAAAGATCAAAATGGTTCTATTTCAAACAATCCAGTTTAGCATAAGTACGTAGTTTAAAGATCAAAATAGTTCTGTTTCAAACAATCCTATTTAACATAAGTACACAGTTTAGATGCAAAAATAGTAAATTCTCGAAACCACAGTAAATTTCTATTTAACCCATTGATAGGACCCTATCAAGTGCTACCACTCCGGGCAGAGTAGAATTGGGAGCGATGGAAATGAAGGGGTACTCCGCATTCCCTAAAGCCTCAGCATCACTGGAGCCTCACCATCAGCTTGTTTAGTGTCATAATCAGGACACTCGTTGGGGGACGGATCTTACCCCTCTGCAGAGATACAGTCGGTGTAATCTACAGTCCCAGCCGACTGGGCAACATGAAACGGATTTCTAATATTCATAATAATAAGATTTTTAAAAGTTTTATTGTCTGCTCTATCGAGCACTTTTTTATGTAAAACATTTTTTGGTTTACATTCATTGTTTTTACTATTATATATATTTTATTCATATATGGATGTGTGTGTGTATTTGAGTTTATATATATATACATATATATGGAAGTAATAATTGATTGTAATCGACAATTTGTAGAGAAAAATTGATAACAAGGTAGTCCAAGTAGAAGGAGAGATTTATTGAGAACAAAATCGACACCTATAGCGATTCGGTTCTAATGAACCATCACCAGGTCTATGAGGGATGATATTAGTGATGTTAAATCAACAATCGATATGTAAAAATTGTAAAATATAAAAACCTAGGGAAAATTTGAATTACAAGAAAAAAAATTGGTCGTTTATGACAAGAAAAAGTTGTCCGTTTGATGAATGAATCAGCGTTTGTTGTTTTGAATTACGTCATTTGACTTATGAGAAATAATTGTGTAGAATTATGTTCCGTTTGTTTATCGAGAAAGATTTCGAATCATTCCCTTGTTTTCGACAAAGTTTAGAATTCTATAAGTCTGGCTTTTTGAAATGTATGTGCCTCGGAAAATTTTAAATCACGAATGGAAGTTTCAATGTATAGGACGTATGTAATCCAGGAAAATGTTTGGAATGGGCGAAGAACGTTGGACATGCCGGTTGATATGATTTTCTTTCTTATATATAGTTTGGTTAGAAAAGTCTTCCTATTTTTGAGTAGGTCTTTGGATCTGCGAACCATCTTGATATCATCCATATAAGATATCAGAGTGGAAGAATGGGTTGGATCTTGTTAGTCAATGGGACAGAATGGAAGAAAATAATGGATTGTAATCCGACAATTTGTAAAGAAAAATTGGATAACAAGGAATTCCAACTTATTGTTATTTCCACAACAAGGAAATCCCATCTTTATTGTTATTTCCACAACGTTCCGGCCGATGTGTCCTCCGGCCTTCCAAAAAACCTTAATGATAAAAATCAACAAGCTTCGTCTCAGAAATTTAAGACAACTAAGGAATCCAAGTACAAGTAGACTTGATGATGGCTCATTAGAACCGAAACGCTGCGTGTGTGTGTGGTTGTGTGTGTGTGTGTGTGTGTGTGTGTGTGTGTGTGTGTGCGTGTAGTACGGGTGTGTTTTCAACTCTTCCCCACGCCCAAAAAAAAAAAAATAATAATTCAATGAAAACTTAAAAAACACTTAAAAAGAATAAAATCTTTAATTTCTTGATTGTATCTAGAGCTTTTCAGTACACCACGTGTTTTCTAAAATTAAACTAGGTCTCAGATCCACTAAGCTGCTCGCAGAATTCAGGATTTGGAGAAAAAAATGGAAAATTATCTGATGCAAAGTTTAATTGAAGAATATGGATTTTCAATGTATTTAATAACTGGAATGTACTTTCTTCGTTCTTTTATTTTAATGGCATATCAACCTTCG
>OY757910.1:83084359-83104359 GCA_963585895.1 Sepioteuthis lessoniana
TCAGAACATTGTATTTTGTTATGGCCGTCAAAAAAGGGATTATTAGTTGAGAATATTGATTTTATTGCAAACAAAACCGAAATTTTTCTTTCTTTGATAAAACTAATTACCCAAAAAGAAAATATCTATATCACAATGTTCATATTTTTGTATGTATCCATCTTACCATAACGTAACAAAAACGGTGTATCTAAGAGAGATTTTCTTTAGCGTTAAAACGCACTAAATTAAATAATAAAGTATTTTCCTAAGAAAATTTGCAAATGAAAAGAGCAGTCTATTATTAAAGACTGCTGTTTTCATTTGCGCTCACTCTGAACATTATAATTTCTCCATGAAGATACCAATTAAATATTATTTGCAAAGTAATTACCCTTATTTTTATTAACCAATTACGATATGATTTTGCTGAACAGGATGTGGCTCGATATCGAGCTTATTGGCTCCTGATGTAACGTAGCCATACATGAATATGTGAAACGTACATAGAATGTTCATAACATATATACATAGAACATAGGAATCCCGAAACACGAAAAACACGTAACGACTTCTTAGTTCAGGTACGAAACCTTTTATTAGCTTTGAGTTAAAGGTTTCGACATAAGGAGAGAAATACGCCTGACTTTTCCATCTACCCCAAACCACGTGCGCACCCGACACAAGGCCGCGGCGAGCAAGTGAAAGTCAACCGTCTTCTTCCAAGCCAGGAACTCAACTCAACTGACTTTTTCAAATCTCCCAAAATCCTCCGCGTGCGCTTCCGGTGCATGACATCATTCACATCCCCAAGGGATATTTATTTTGACATCTGTGAACGACACAGCCTCCCCGCGCGCGCATCAGCACCTGTGCTCAAGTTTGCACCTAACTAACCCATGTGCTGAGCTGAAAGGTTCTCAGCCTAACTAAACCCAAAGGCTAGATGTATAAAACGAAATCCCTCGGCCATTATATTACACTGAAAACGTGTGTAAATAATGGAAATGCAGGTCATATTCAAAGAGTCCCAATGATGATCATTGATAGTTTGCGCAGAACACCAGGTTTCCACGAAAAAATTCTGGCGTTTCACGAGGTAGCAAGGACGAGATCGTCAGTGATGTACTCTTGTGGACCCCTGCATATGGCCAATCAAAAGCAGGACGACCAGCTCGAACATTCATATAGCAGCTACGTGATGATACGGGATGTAACCCTGAAGACCTGCCGGAGGCGATGAATAATAGGGAGACATGGAGAGAGAGGGTCAGGGATATCCGTGCTAGCCGCACGACATGATGATGATGATGATGATGATGTACAGAAGATCTGCGAAGTATGTAGAAGAAGCGTGGGGAACATGTAGCCTACCAACCACCAAGTGCGGCTTTCTACAGCCTCGATGAAAGACAATAAGAACAGCGCATTTGACATCGAACTTGATATCGCTATGTTTTCTCTAACGCAAAAAATATAATCTCAAAAAATCATTCAAATGTTCGTAAAATAAAAAAAAATATATTTTCTGTAATTTATACTAACTAAATTTGAACTACGTTATTCACTAAAAGTTTAAACTTTGGATTTTGTTGTAATCATTCTAAAAAAATTACTGAGTGAGACTTTATTTGACAATAACTTCTATGTGATCAATAATGCGTAAAGGTTTTGTTTTTTTGATCCAATAGGAGCAAAGCACTGCAAAATCGATGGAAGAAGTCAATGAACCGCAAGGTGGACTATGTTGAAAAATAAGTCGCATTTAGTCATATTCTATATTCTCAGTCAGGCTATGAACTTTTCAACCGACCCTTATATACTCTATCCCAGATCATTTACTCCGCAAGCTTCAAATATAGTAATTATATAGATATATATAACCCCGTTCAAAAATTTATAGAATTACCACATCCAGAAGACGATCAGCCTAATTTTCTCTTATTTAGCAGTAAATGAACTAATAACAGAATTGACACCAAACCTTTTTAAATAATACTAAACAAACTAGATTAAATTATTAGAATTATCGATATAATTTCTCTTAGCGATACAGAGAAAAGTATTTTAAAATAATGGAATTCATAGAAAAAAAATTAAAATTAATGCTAAAAACTAATACTTTTATAACAGCCTTAATTATTTCAGGCATGGATTTCAATAATCAAAAATAATATTATCCGTGAAAGTCGATTCACTTTTCCTGAATGGCTATTAATAGATCTTCTTTGCTGATTTGAGCCTTCTCATGGACCATTCAAATACTTCCTACAATAGGTTTTGATTTGGATTTACACGGGTCAAGTTATTGATTTTATATGTCTTTCCTGAAGAAAATCTTTAATCCACCTTTCACTTTCATATCCTGACGCTTAGATGTGTTTCGCGGTCTACTAGCACGTTTTCCTTTTTTAACCACCCTATTTCATTTATATTTGCACTAAATTTTAGACAGAGTTAACGGCGAACAACCAACGTCTTTAGCCACATTCGATTGTGGATTGACTTTTTGAATTATATTTATGATCCTTTCCATTGTTTCAATTGACAGTTCATTTGTTGGAGCCATGTATCCTTTGTTGGAGCCATGTATCCTTTGTTGGAGCCATATATCATTTGCTGGAGCCATGATTCCATTTTTGGAGCCATATATCATTTGCTGGAGCCGTGTTTCCTTTGTTGAAGCCATATATCATTTGCTGGACCTATGTTTCGTTGGAGCCAGATATAATTTACTGGAGCCATATTTCCTTTGTTGGAGCCATATATCATTTGCTGGAGCCATGTTTCTTTTGTTGGAGCCATGTTTCGTTTGTTGGAGCCATGTTTCCATTCAATCACTCATTGAGCAAATGGGCATACCTAATATCTGTTTTTTAGCTGTAGACTAATTTGCATATCTTGGTTTCTGAGAATATTTTTGTTTTAGGAATAAAAATTATAACATTTCTTCAACATTGGTTTATCACAAAATATTCTCCTCTGCATGGCATGGAAAAATCTTTTCCATTAATTTAAATAAACTTAGTTTGTTTAAAGAATATTTTATGTACACAGAGTGTTTAGCTATAAAATAAAACATGTTTTGCGTCCAATCAGTTCTTAGTTTATATACCGCTAAATAAAGATCCAAGTTGAACATCCTCTGAGTGTGCTGATTCCATCCTTTTTGCCAGGGGTAGTAGAAAAATACATTGGAAATGATTTTTACTATAAGAATTCATTGCAAATTATTTTTACTATAAAAATCCATTGGAAATGATTCTTACTATAAAAATCCATTGGAAATGATTCTTACTATAAAAATTCATTGCAAATGATTCTTACTATAAAAATCCATTGGAAATAAAATCCAAGTTGAATATCCTTTGAGTGTGCAGATTCCATCATTTTTGCCAGGGGTCGTGTATATATATACATATCACAAGATTTTAATGATATATAGATGGTATTATTTTCAGTGTTATCAATACCTTTTCCGAAATTCTTGACTAAAAGAGAAACTTGGATAAAGCAGGGAAAAAAGCCAGACGTGCTTATTTATGTTTACTTATTTTGCTATTTGATAAGTTATCAAGATAAAAATAAATACACCATTTTATATTTTCTTTTTCTTTTTTATTTCTTCACATTTCGTTTTTCTTTCTTCTCCCACCGACTACTTTTTCTTACGATAAAGAACACCAAGAAAATGTATGCTACTTTAATGTATTTTTGAAAGTAATAATTTTCTTCTCGTGATAGCAATATTGATAAGATAAATGTTGGCGAAAAATATTTTAACAAGCTATTCTAATCCTTTATAATAGAAAAGATAAGAGAGTTGGTTGGTTGGTTGGTTGGTTGGTTGGTTTTTTATGGCTTATCAACCCTTGTAAGTCATTTAATACCAAAGCCGGTTAATATATATATATATATATATATATATATATATATATATATATATAGAGAGAGAGAGAGAGAGAGAGAGAGATAGAGACAGAGAGACAGAGAGACAGACAGACGAACTGACTGACAGACTGAGAGAAACAGAGAAATGGTAGATTTAGTAAATCCGACAAGATGTAAAAAAATAAGTGGAAAAATAGATAAACCGAAACACAGACAACGGATTCAAATCATTCCAATTCTGATGAAGTCTTTTTGAAATAAAAACGAAATATCCAAATTGGAATGAATTGAATCCATTGTCTGTTTCGGTTTGTCCACTTTTCTTCTTATTCTTTCATTGCACATTCGGCTGGAGCAGCAGAATACACCGACTGCTTCTCTGCAGAGGGGTAAGACCCCCCGCCAACGAGTGTCCAAGATATGCCATACTCTGATGGTGAGGTTCCAGTACTGCGGGAGCTTTGGAAAATGCGGAGTATCCCGTCATTGCCATCGCTCCCAGGTCCACTCTGGCCCGTAGTGGTAGCACCTGAAAGGGTCCAATCTATGGGTCAAATAGAACTAAACTGTGTACTTATGCAAAACTGAATTGCTTGAAATAGGACTGTTTTGAAATTTAAACTTCGTATTTATGCTAAACTGAATTGTTTGAAACGGAACAGTTTTTGTATGCTAAACTGGATTGTTTGAAATAAAACTGTTTATTTGTATAAATAAACCGATTTTGCATTAAATAACCTACAAAGATTGATATGCCATACGACCCAAACAAACAAAGTTATTCTTTCTCATAAACAAACACACACACACACACACACACACATATATATATATATATATATATGTGTGTGTGTGTGTGTGTGTGCGTGAGTAAAAATAATGTTACCTACAAACTCTTTTATCTAAAAATCATATATATATATATATATATATATATATATATATATGATTTTTAGATGAGAGAGTTTGTATATATATATATATATATATATATATATATATATATAAAGAGTTTATATATATATATATACATATATATATATATATATGATTTTTAGATGAAAGAGTTTGTAGGTAACATTATTTTTAAACGAACCAGAGCTCATTTGTTGGCACACTGTTAAATGGTTTCAAGTATAAGAATTACAAATCACAAAGCGTCCAACATAAGATATTTCCTTTTGGAACGAAAATTTTATGACAGAGTCTTTAATAATTGAACGACCCTTTTAAGTGACATGTTATGTGTTGTAATATTGGCTGCGATTGCGTGCTGCGCTGTCTATGCCGAGTGGGCCGACAAACAAACGGTTTAGCCATAAAAATCCAACATTTTTCAGTACGGCTAACTTAACTTGAGGTAAAATATGGGATTGGTGGCGCTGACCTCTAAGGTTATCAAAGGTAACAATAAATCATTTTAGAGTCAAAATGTTATTTCTGATCAAAGAGAAAATGATAATGAGTTTTCGACATTATGTTTAAGGAAACGCACGTGGTGTAACGGTTATCATCGTACAAGGCGAACTGTACTCAAATCCTGGCCAACGCTGTTTACGCTTCACTACATACTAATGCCCTTGGGATAGGCATGAATTCTTCTCTTCTTCAACCCCAAATACGGAAAAAATAGTTGGGTAGACTGGGCCCTTTGGCCTTGGTACAGCAAACAGTCAAGGAGATTAAAGATTCTGAATTCAAACTAGTTGTGTTTCGTTTAAAAAAATGACCTTGTGTTGTATCCTGACTGAAGAAGTGGGTAAATACATACTGTAAAAAAAGACTATCAGTAAAAAAAAGAAAAAAAAAATGACTTACAATTTAAAAGCTAAAGATCTCAATATCCAAGAGACAGAGCAATCAAGTCATGTAAGTCAAAGTTTCACGCTTTGCAAAGCGATCGTTAGTTATTTAGAAATGGCTCAGACGATTGCTAAATAATTATGATACTAGGATACAAGAAGCAGTAAATTAAAAATATTTGAGTCACACACATACATACACATATACATACGTATATGTATATATATACACTGATAGAAAATAAAATCGTAACACTCTGAATATATGTTTCAATTCATTCAAGATTAAACCTATAGATGATATGTATGTATTAGTTTGTTCGGAAAGTACTCTCCGATTTTTGTATAAACTTTTCAAATTATATTCTGATATATCATTTTAATATTAGTTGTATAAAAAAATTCTTACTCCCAATTATCATAACGTCTCCTCTGTTAATTTTCTATCACCTCTTTCCAAATTTGATTTTGAATGTTGCATGCCTCTAATTATAAACATGTTGAAAGAAGTGATGTGTTTACTTTTTTACGAGAGGTCGATACTGGTCATAATTTTACTTTATGACAATATTCGGCCACTTGTTGCAAGGATGACACTGCAAAAGCTCAATGATATGGAATATGAAACTTTGTCCATCCATCATATTCTCTTGCTCTCCAACCCACTGACAATCATTTATTCAAGCATTTGGGAACGTTTTTACGTCAAAAGACCTTCCGTTCTGAAGTTTACTGGATATTGATAACAACGAGAAACACGTATATATAAAACTATAATCTTGTATTTTTATTCTTCGGTGGTAACGCTTATGTAAGAGCAGGAGAGCAGTCGAATAGAGTTAACGCTCACGAAGGAGCTGCAAGAGTTGGAACAGCCAGTGGAAATTTGACTTTAGCCAAAATTCTAGACCTCATATAATCCTGGCCTTGTGGGTAGAATGTTCGCAAATGGCCCAGGAAAACGGGGTTCAATCCCTGGTCGAGTCATACCAAAGACTCAAAAATGGTACTTAATGTCGCTTTGCTTAACACTTAACAATTGATAAAGGAGCCTTCGGGTCGCCCTTGACTTTAGTCACCAACTTTTATATAGTCTTATAACTCCTATGAAACTCACATGGCCACGCCTCTTCACTTACACAGTGCTTGTTTTTCGTTGGCCATGGTTTACACCTACGCAATGCTAGTTTTTCATTGTCCATAGTTTACACCCACACAATGCTTGTTCTCTATTGTTCACAGCTTATATCCACGCATTGCGTATTTTCCAGTTATCGCTTTGTTAATTTTATCTATGGCCGGATAAAGGTGTCAACTCCATCTGCCGGGTTCTTTACAGGTTAAGGCAAAATATAACGTGAAGTAGAAGTAGAATCTGCATTTAAAGGTTTTCTAGCACCCGTATTTAAAAACTGATCATGTGTCACACCCTACTCATAAATATTCCCATGGAGTTGGTGTTGTTCAAGATCATCTGGAAAGAAAATCAACTAATTCGTTTATCCATTAGCACTATCAATACAAACTATTTTGGGATTTTATCAGAAGGAAAACTGACACTTGTCAATGAAGCAAATCGCTCCTATCCACTGACGTTACTCAAAAATCTAACAAAGGCTGACATACCCTCGCATGAGTGTTGTGGCATGGGGTTGTAAACAATGCCGGATTACCATAGAAATTTCAGCATCTGCTATTTCTTTTATTATTCAGAGCTGTTCTCCTAGACTGGTTATTGTCCACAAGGTAAGAGAGACCAATCTGTCCTACTATTTCAATTATAGCTGACGAATTGATGTCTTTCAAATCATCATTACAGGAACAAAAAGTCGCTGAAACTTGAGCTCGGCTCACCTAATTAATCACCGTGCCAATGAACACGTATTCCAATAAGTTTCAGAAAATTCGATATCATTTCATAATTTAATAAGCTTGACCAATTCCCGTTCAAATGATCTCAAATTCTTTACTGCATGCACAAAAACAACAAAAATTCTATGTTTAATGTTTAAACGCTTTTTCCCGTTGAATGGCATTTTTATTACTGAAATGAATAAAACATTAAACAGAATTTTTCGTAGTTTCTATGCAGGCTGTTAAAATTTGAGATCATTTAAACGAAAACTGGTCATTGCATTTCGAAATGATATCAATTTTTCTGAAATATTAAGTATATCTTAAATGAAATAATTTTTTTGAAACACCCTGTATTTTCGAATTAATTCAGTAAGCTTAAATTCTTGGTTCTTTTTCCTTTGTTGTTGTTGTTGCGAGAAACACCAATTACGCGCACATAATTAATAAAATATTTATGTGGATGCTGTCTTAAATGTTACAGTTCAGTTTCAGTTCCTCTATTTAATGATATATAAACCTTCTTGGGTTATTTAAGGAGGTAGGAAGATAAGGGAGTTCATACTTTTCCAAGGGTATCAATCCGAATGGGAACGTAATAGCGTGACTGGATCGAACTCGCTTACTACGATGGTGCAGTACGTTAACCACTACGCCACGAAGAATCTTTCTCCAAACGTTACAGAGAGAGAATAAAATTATGAATCATCAGTTTTATTTTAACAATCTCGGTCTTGAAAACCAAGAGGAAATTCTTTAATGTTTTTCACTGAGATAAAAGTAATGTGCTTGTTGATTAAAATGAGGAACACAAGCATAGATAATCAGACATGTTTTACTTACCTTGGCCGGGCCATCTGCAATCAAAAGAGTCTAAATAAAGCTCTTATTATCCATTGCATCTCCTCAGCTCATAAGAAATGATATATCTTTATGTATATAAGAAATCCCCCTGTGCAAACAGGATATGGCACAAGATCAACTTTTTGAGCGGAGTTTGACTGGTTTGAATTCAGAGTTTTCTTTCTCCAAGACCCGTTACTATATCAAAGTTAAAGACCCCAATTTGCCCGACTATTTACCCAGAGTTAGAGGGAGAATAGTTGGATGCATATCTTCCCCGAGCGCTTTGTGAAATGCAAACCGCCTCATCTCGGATTTGAACTCGGGTCGCCGTATCCATTTCCTAAAAAGATAATAATTGCCCCCCGGGTGTCTCTTTATTATTCGCGTATAGTACGCACTTTTTTCCATGGTTTAAAGTATAATTCAGTATACGTATATACGAGGGCCATTAAATATGTTTCCAGACTTTTTTCGTATGGGCACTTTTATTGATAGTATACACATGAAACTCTTGTCCCTTTCGAACAAATCTCCTCCGGCTGCAACGCACTTGTTGTACCGTTCCAACAACTTCTGGAAGGCCCCATGGAAGTCCTCTTGTGTGAGCGTGTCAATGACCTTCGTCACAGCCTCTTTCATCTCCTCAATTGTCTCATAAAGACAGCATCTGAGCTTAGGGAATAACCAGAGGTCACAGGGAACAAGGTCTTGACTATAGGAAGGGTGAAGAACTGTCTTGATGCCCATCTTGGTCAAATAGTCTGTGACAAGGATGGAGTTGTGGACTGGTGTATTGTCCTGGTGGACATGCCACTGACCCGATTTGAAGAGTGCTGGCCACTTCCGACGGAATCTCTTCCTAAACTCCCTTAAAACCTCAACATAGTAACCCTTGCCCTAACCCTAACCCTTTGGCCAATCAGCTCTGGTCTATTGACTTCCTTACTCCTCCCACACCTCTCATCATCCCTCAAAGACACCCTGCCTTCCTTGAATCTCTTATGCCACTCAAAAACTGATGCTCGATTCATGCAAGATGCTCCAAAAGCAATGTGAAGCATTCCATACGTTTCTGTGGCATTTTTTCCAAATTTAAAACAGAATTTTATTGCATATCGTTCTTCTAAAGTATCAGATTGCATTTTTGAAATTCACCAGCTGTGACAATCAGGATTTAGTAGGGTGTATTCCAATTCCTGCAGTAGCTGTTCATTAGAACCTGAAATCATAAAAATTGGTCAGTCATCTCATTAGGTGTACAGCTATAACATACTGAATTTTCAAGAGTCTACGACAATTTTAAATGCCTGTACAAAATAGTCTGGAAACTTATTGAATGCCCCATGTACAAATAAAACAAATATAAACTTTTTATCAGGTTACGTGCATCCTCGTATTCAGGAGGGTATGGCTGGATATAAGTTATATGTATGATCCAAATTAACTAATGTGTATCAAACACTTTCGTTTTATGCTGCTACAAAGATATAGCCATTGGAATATGTGTTTATTCACAATTTTGTTTCTTCTAGTGAGAGCTTATTTTTGCCGCAAGCTTCTTGCATTTTTGTGTGAACATGTCGGTATGTTTCGTCTAAATACTACGTAAATGTTTTGCTTCATAACATAAGTAAACTCTATAAGTTTATATCTTTAATCTAAAAATCTAACAATACATATATATATATATATGTGTGTGTGTGTGTGTGTGTGTGCATGTGTGTATTGCACTATTTGATCATTTAATGTCACCTTGTTTTCATTTATAGTTTAAAAGTCCTCTTGTCTCAGATCTATGATAAGCACTTTCAAGCACCTGGCACCTGGCATCTCGGGCGAGCGATTGTGTTACCGCTACTTTGAGCCGGCCCTCTCAATTGTCAGTGAGTTTAATCCTATATAACAATTGTATGTATTTACCAATCTCTGCACACGTGCAGGATTCGACACAAGGTCAATTATTTTTAAAGCGGAGTGTACCATGTTTAAATTCAGAGTTTTCCTTCTCCCAGGCCGGCTGCCAAACCAAGGTTAAAGAGCCCTGTCTGTCCTACTATTTGCCCATAGCCGCAGGGAGTATAATTGGATTTATACCTTTCCCAAGGATGTTAACGCAATGGGAAATGCAAACGGTCTTGTTGCGGATTTGAACTCGGGTCGCTATACTTATTTCCAATGACAATAGACATTACACCATGGGCAAACCCTATCATACAATAGTATTATTATTGCTTTGTACAGAATTAAATTATGAATAAAAAAGAAAAAGAAAACGAACCAGGAAAAAATAAATAGAAAAAAAATTTTTCAATTTTTTAAATAGTCTTTTTTTTTAGGAAATACATAAGTTTTGCTTACAAGATTATATTCAGGCATCTGAACTCATTTTGTGAAATGTATGTAGTTGTTATAGCGTCTGTTCAAAATAATTATTCCTGTTTATAATACGGAGTGTATTAAAAAAAGTATCTAAACTAAATCTGTATTTTTTAATACAGACATAACGAATAAACGTTTTTGTCCAAATATTCCCCATAGCATTTTATTATAAGAGAAAAGATTATTTGCTATTTTGTTTTGTCAATATCTTATTTTGTCATTATTTTGTTTAAAAGATAAATCATTCAAATTGCTTGCCCTCACGATATATAGACGTCTAAGCCCTCAAACTGAAGTTCTACCGCACTAAACAAGTGATTGTCTCTCTTATGATTGGCTGAAAACTTCATAGGCTGAGCAAGATACGAGGATCATTAAATAAGTTTCCAGACCTTTTTCGTATGGGCACTTTTATTGATAGTACACACATGAACCTCTAGTCTCCTTCGAACTAATCACCCCGGCTGCAATGCACTTGTTGTAACGTTCCAACAACTTCTGGAAGGCCCCATGGAAGTCCTCTTGTGTGAGCGTGTCAATGACCTTCGTCACGGCCTCTTTCATCTCCTCAATTGTCTCATAAAGACAGCATCTGAGCTTAGGGAATAAACAGAGGTCACAGGGAACAAGGTCTTGACTATAGGAAGGGTGAAGAACTGTCTTGATGCCCATCTTGGTCAAATAGTCTGTGACAAGGATGGAGTTGTGGACTGGTGTATTGTCCTGGTGGACATGCCACTGACCCGATTTGAAGAGTGCAGGCCACTTCCGACGGAATCTCTTCCTAAACTCCCTTAAAACCTCAACATAGTAACCCTTGCCCTAACCCTAACCCTTTGGCCAATCAGCTCTGGTCTATTGACTTCCTTACTCCTCCCACACCTCTCATCATCCCTCAAAGACACCCTGCTTTCCTTGAATCTCTTATGCCACTCAAAAACTAATGCTCGATTCATGCAAGATGGTTGAAAAGCAGTCTGAAGCACTCCATACGTTTCTGTGGCATTTTTCCAAGTTTAAAACAGAATTTTATTCTTCTAAAGTGTCCTCACGTCCAGATTGCATTTTTGAAATTCACTAGTTGTGACAATCATGCTTTAGTAGGGTTTATTCCAATTTCTGTTGTAGCTGTTCATTTGAAGCTGAAATCATAAAAATTGGTCAGTCATCTAATAAAATGTATAGCAATAACATAGTGAATTTTCAAGAGTCTACGACAAATTTAAATGCCTGTACAAAAAAAGTCTCAAAACTTATTGAATGTACAACGTACTCTCATGGAATGTGACCAAATGAGGTTTATTTTTCAACATATTCCTCCTTGTGGCCAACACACTTCTTCCATTGGTACGGCAGTGCTTGGGTTCCATTGGTCAACTTTTTTATATTATAGACTTATTAAGAAACTTTTAACATGTTGGTACAATACCAGTCAGGATGAGTCTACTTTTATTAAATACCTTCTAATTTGTTGTTATTCAGTATGAGGTTCACCTGAAAAAATCAGACGCTGACCATTATATTCCCATAGAATGTAACCAAATGAGGTTTATTTACCATGATTCGTTAATTTGTCACAGTAGCTCAGTGGTAGAGCTTCGGCTCGGTATTCTGTGGTAGCTGGTTCGATTTCCGGTGTAGGAGATCACGGTATACACTGTTGATGAAACCTAATTTGGTCGGAACAGCTGTCCAGTGGTTCCGTGTGTCACGCACAATGTTTACCAGATTTTCTGGTCATGGTAACTCTATTTATAACAGAAGTTTAATGTCAAAGTGGAGCTACAAAGTATTCCATGCTTTGATTAGTCTGGCTTGCAGTGTCTGATATCCTAAATGGTCACCCATTCTAGAACTGTAAAGGCTTATCACTACTTAACTTCATTGATCTGAGGCGAATTGGTGCTTTTAGTTAATTCATTTTTTTTCCAGAAAAACAGGTTGGTTGGACTATCAGCTCTGATAATCAGCAGCAATAAAGGAACATGGGCACATGATACAAAAAATCGATGGTACTAAAACGCATAGTTATGGTTGTAGGAAGGGAGCAATTATTGCTTTGGTTTAGTTTCTTTGCTAAATGGCATATCAAACTTCATAGGTTATCTAATGCTAAAGACATCCTTGTAGAACAACAGCAGTGATAATATTTAACCCATAGCTGGGAGGATAAGGAGGTTCATACTTTTCCCCAGGGTATTAGTCCAAAAATAAAGGTAATAGCGCGACTGGAATTCGAACTCGCTTACTTCGAGGGCGCACTCCCATTAAGTCATGGATCTCCCCAACTCCAAGCAGTTATTGTCTTAGTCCATGCGTACATTCTTAATCTAACCGTGTGTTACATTTTACCTCCGAATTTGAGAGGCACAGTATTAACATCAAAACACTTTCTTGATATTGTATATGGTTACCGCGGTGCATAACGTGAGAAGTGGCCTCGGCGAGCCGAGTTCAAATTTTAAACGGGGCTGTTCATATTTCGCATAGCGCAAATCCCTTTTATAAAGGTAAGAATCAAACTATTATTCAGCTATGGGGAAATAGGGCAAACTGGGCCCTTTAATCATGGTATGACCATCAATCTAGAAGAAGGAAAACCCTGAATTAAATCACTAAAAAGGGATGGGCTCCGCCAGGTTATTTCTGTCCAAGACACTTCACGTAAGTAGCTCTATTCCACGACTAAAACAGGTGAAGGGACCAGTGAGATATTGAGTACTTATTCCAAAGAGTTTTTCCTTGGTAGAAGCATGAAAAAATCACTTGTGCCGGCAACAGAGAGGGTGGTATATGATCAAATAAACAAAGTGGTCCATATACACATCAACCACGGCGCCACCTAGTGAGGAAGGATTAAAAAACGGTTTAATAAAGAAACTTCTTTTATTTATTTTTATTTTTTAATGGGATTTTCAATAGTGACCCGAAATTTAAAAAAAAATCCAATCGTTGGAATCAATTTTTCTATTCTAGCGAGTTTTCAGTTAATCTAAACACCTTTTAACCCCACCCCTTTTGATGTAGTGTAAAGACGCACCGTTGCATTTTCTCACGTCCTCAGATCTTATGAATTTAAATCTATAGTAAATGAAACCAGAAAAGGTCGCACGGGGTTAATTTTGGTTAGTATTGCGGATGCTGCATTCACATAATCCTGAGTTTCGCTATAAAAACTCACTTGATTCAAAAAGAATCGAAACAGGCTTCATTTTTTTTCAATTAGTCTAAAGCTTTATTTTTCAGTACAGAGTTGAATAATGAATGGATCGTTAATTTTCTTCAAAATTGTTCCCTTTGCATTTTATTGTAAGTAGAATATTTGCCATTTTGTTTAGTTATCTTATGTTGTCATCACTTTGTTTTTTAGATAGCAGTCTAGTTATCTTAACGTAATCACTTTATTACATAACTAACTCAGCTGTGTGATCATTTAAATTTTTAAATTAAGAGATCTCGAGCTTAAATTTTGATACATTTTTTTATTACAACATGTACATAAGAAGTGATAGGAGTCATTTGTTTCTTAAGATACAAGATGGCACCAGAAAAAAGTTGCAAAAAGATTAGAATATTAATGACTTTTCTCAAACTTATAGACAACAGATTTTATATTTTTTGTTTAGTTTGATATGAATAAGCATCTATAAAACCTTATTACTAAAAGTCTTGGGGATATAAAAAAACAGGTAAGATTAACAAAGTCTCTTGAATACAGTTTATTCAGCAAGCTTTGTATATCTGTATGTCATTTTTTTAATCGAAAAAATAAGAAAAAACACACAACCAAGTGTGGAGGGGAAAAATGAATAAAAATGCATTTTTGATGCAAAAAAAAAAAAAATTGCAAAAGGGCAAAATCTTAACGTGTAAGAGAAAATATTAAAAGAAAATATTCCGAAGCTACGGATAATGTCTATTTAAGTTGCTTAAGTGTTTTAGAGCCTTAAGAAGATTTTAACTAAAAAACCTTAAGCGCCATATGCATTAAAGTTTGGTGTGTAAACTCCCTACTGAGAAGGAGAAAAGAATAAAAAATGCTGCAATTATTTACTGTTGTTAATTAAGATTTTTGCTGGCTCGTTCTCAAAAATGATGAACTGGGCATGCATGTGCCCTTATAAGGATCTGGAATATCAGGATATTGGAATTCTTTAGTATAGTATTTAAATCTGCCACATGTGTAACAGGAAGAAAAAAATGTCAAGTCTCTTCACGATGACACTTAATTATGAACTTTTCTCTAGGAGTTTGCATTTCATGAAAACTTTTTTTTGTTTGTTTTTAGTAAAAAAAATCAGAAAAGAGAAGTAATGCATATAATTCGTTGATTTTACTATAAGCTAATGCAGAAAAGACGGGCTTATATAAAGGCAATAAATCTGTTTCCTGTCATAGCCGCCACTTTAGGAAAAAAAAACAAACTCTGAAATAAGGTGATGGTTCATCTTTGAAATGATCACAAAACAACAAACGTAAACCAAAAACAAAACAATACAAAACAAAACTAAAAACACTTTTATGTATTACTAAAATTCTTTATCTTTCAATTACTATCTTTCTCTCCTTCCCTCTCTGTCTCTCTCATCTCCCCCCCTCTTTGTCTCTCTCTCTCTCTCACTCACACACACACACACACACGCACACACACATACATACATATATATATATATATATACATATATATATATGAGGCTGAGCAGAAAAGTTCATCAGCTGACCATGATACTCTCATGGTAAATGACCAAATGAGGTTAATTTTTCAACATAGTACTCTTTGCGGTCAACAGACTTTTTGTATCGGTATGGCAGAAATTGGATCCTATTGGTAAAAAAGTCACCATAACAGATACAATATCATCATTTGATTGTTTCATCCCACCCTCGTATATATATATATATATATATATATATACACACATATATATATATCCATTTGAATCGGTCGTCCAATTATGAATTACATGTTTGCTTTTTTTTATACTTGTATTGGTTTGAGTTGGTTTTATGGCATATCAACCATTGTAGATCATTAAATGCCAAATCAATTTTTATACAAATATATCAAATATATGATTTCTAAACACATTTTCTTAATAACATCTTTAAATGAACCATAGCGAAATGATTTCACTTATTTCTGTCTAATACGAACAATTCTATTTACTATTAAACAGTTATTTTCACGCAGTTTAATGTTTTCAAGTATTGCTATGTATAACTAACTATTCAATTAATCATCAGTCATTTGTTTGCTCACATTTAAAAGATCAAACAATTCTATTTCAAACAATTCTATTTCAAACAATTCAGTTTAGCAATAGTACATGGTTTGAATGTCAAATAGTTCTGTTCAACCCATAGATAGGACTCTATCAGATGCTACCACTCCCGGCCTGAGTGGACCCGGGAGCGATGACAATAAAGGGATGCTCTGTATTCCCCAAAGTTCCAGCGTTACAGGAGCCTGACCATCAGATTGTTTCGTGTCATATCCAGGATCATCGTTGGGAGAGTCTTACCCGTCGGCAGAGATGCAGTCAATGTATTCTGCAGCCCCAGCTGACCTGGCCACTGTACGCTTTATCATGTTCACTCCACCGCTAAGCGAACACTTTGTCGAGCCTAACATCTTCGTCCAGGTTACAAGACTGATTTTTTTCATTTACAGTCGTTCCTTCCTCGTCTCTGGCATAATGTTTACCTCTTAAATCCTCTTTGATAGAGCCGAAGAGAGGTTTGTCTAAAAACGCTAAATGTGGAGAGTATGGAGGATGTGGTACAGTTGTCCACCCGAATGAGTCAAGTAGGGTTTCACTTGACAGAGTCTTGCTCAGAATTTTACGATGCAAGGATACAAGTTAGAATAGCGTAGACATAGAGTTAGCGGTGCTTAGTAGCAGTCAGTTTCTCGCCAATACGTTCATTACCGACCACTGTTGATTATATGACCATTCTATCCTAACTTAAATATACACGCTCTATCAATAATATCGCAAACTATTTTCTCAACTCACACACACACACACCTATATATATATATATATTATGTTATGAAAATAAAATTATGTAGTAAGACCACCACAGTAAAATCTAAGACCACAATAAAACTTGAGTTGTAAGATTTTGTAAGTTTTACCATTTACTATACACACACACACACACACACACACACATATATATATATATATATATATACGCGTGTGTGTATGTGTGTGCGTCGATGTGTGTGCGTGTTCGAGATACAGTATTAGACAAAAATCATTTTATTAAGACTATTGATGACGATTGATGTAGTTTATGACAAGTTAAGATAATTTATAACTACTTATCTTCAGATGCAGTGTTTTTTTTGTTTTTTTTCTTTAGCGATTACTGCCTTTTTTTTATGATAATTTCCGTTTTTTTTTATTTTTATTTAATTTTTTTTTTTTAAAGAAAAACATCAACTGATGAATAATGGTGATCGATTTCTTTGCAATACCACGAAGTGACTGTCCGCAATAATTATATGCCACAATTTGAATTTTTTTACCGGCTCATAAAACTGACTAATCACAAATTCGTATTTGAAATTTACTATTTTTTGGTATTCCAGAAATTTTTTTAAAAGAAAATAATGACTGGTTGTCACAGCTTAAGGAACTTTGACAACAATAATTAAGGAAAATAATCACTTCCAATGTGTGTCTTGGACATTGAAGTTTCATTAAAATTTGTAGCAATAATAAAGGATGGTTAACTTTTTTCGATGTTTTTTGGTATATCTTTAATCTGACAAAGAAATGTATGCGTTAGCATATGCCTGTTTTATTTGCACTCAGAGAATTATAAATCATAAAGAAATAAAATGCTTGAAATAGGATGTAATGGAATCCTTTAAATCATCATAGTCATTTTGTCTCTAGCCCAAACTTCTTGAACGTTTCAATACAGAGGTTTTATTGTTTTTCTCAGATTCTTTTTTTATGATAATGATGTTATGTTCAATTTCATCCAGGCGAAAAATTTGCATTTGCGTTGATGTTTTCATTTATTCTAAAAAGAAAAGAAACAACAACAAAAAATAACAAAAAAATTTTTCTTCTTAGTAAAGAACATATGTTACATATTTATCTTTGCCTAAGAAAGGAAAAAGGCAAGGCAAAAATATTTTTTCAAGATATTCTTAATATACTTGAAAAAAGAAAAAAGAATGAAGAGGTCTCGGGGTCAGTAAACATCTCATTAGAGATAATTTCAAAACTGCCAAGTACTTTATAACTTCCAGAATTTGATTGTCAGATGGGTTGGATAAATTGGACTTCGAGGTGGTCCAAAATTTGAAGCAATTGTTGCAAGTACATATATTAAGTATATGCAAACGTTCTAAGCACCTCTTCAAAAAATAATAAAACTAAATATACACAATGTTTACAGAAGTTGTGAACGCCTTGTTTTAATGAAAAATAGAAACTATATATCATTTAGAGTATTCGGATTATTCTCTTCATCAAAACGTTTCGACTGATGCATCCTTCGGCTTTCTTCAGCTGAAACATTTTGAAAATAACAATAAAGATGAAGAAAATAGTACAAATAAACTAAATGATAAAAATCATAAAGCTTCATCTCATAGATTTAGACAAATAGAAACAATATAAATTAAATTTGTACAAAAGATCGTTATTTTTTAGAACTATATATATAGACATATATATATTTTTTTTCAAACCATAAAATGTCATTTACTTTTCAAAAAAATTCCATCGCATGACATGATGCTATTTGAACATATAGACCAATATTAATCCATTTTTTTTTCACATAGCAACTTCTACATACCCTGATGAAGATTTCTAATTGAATCAAAATTTATCTATCATAATTATTTCTCATACTAAAATAATTTCGATAAAATATTTTTGCATTCAAAAATCAAAAAAAGATTGAAGTCGAAACGCGTTGGCAAATAAAAAAATCATGAAACATATTTTCTTCCGTTTTACCTTTTCTGTGTACATTCTGTTAGATTTAACTCATTTCTTCCGACACACACAGACACACACACACACACACACACACCACACACACATACATGTATATATAAATGACAGCAACGTTCAGAATTCGAACATAGTTCGCCTAATTTCTTTTCATTAACTGATATCATTACACCAGGTGTGTATCACCCTCATCGATCAATCAGTCGTTTAACAAGTCACGGGAAGTAGGCTAATAATGTGTGTGTGTGTGTGTGTGCGTCAGTGTGTATTTACTCAGCAACTCCGGTTTGGCTTTTTCTTAGGCGGAGTACAGCTGGTTTGAATTCGGAAGCTTTTCTCCTCATAACGAAGCTTAAAGAACTTAGGCTGTCCTACTATTTACTTATTGCTGAATTTGGTGTAGCTTGGTATTATGGCATATCGACCATTGTAGGTTATTTAATGCCAAATCAATTTTTATAGATTAAACAATTAGGGAGGAGTGGCGAGAGAGGGTCAGAGATATCTGTGCTACCAGCGCGATATGATGATGATGATTTCAAACAATTCAGTTAAGTATAAGTACGCAGTTTAGATATCAAAAACAGTTCTACTTCAAACAGTTCAGTTTAGCTCAAGAACATTCTTTCTTTACACAGAGTTAAAAGTTTTGGCTTTGGTTTGGTTTGGTTTGGTTTGGTTTTATGGCATATCAACCTTTGTAGGTTATTTAACGCCAAATCCATTTTTATGTAAAAAAATCAGTTCTATTTCAAACAATGCTGTTTAGTATGAGTACACATGTAACGTAGCCATACATGAATATGGGAAACGTACATAGAATGTTCATAACATATATACATAGAACATAAGAATCCCGAAATACGAAAAACACGTAACGACTTCTTAGTTCAGGTACGAAACCTTTTATTACCTTTGAGTTACTATTTACCAACCCCTCCGCTCGGGCAGGATATGACACAAGGTCAATTTTTAAGCGGAGTTTAACAGGTTTGAATTCAGAGTTTTCCTTCTCCTAGACTAGTTGCCGAACCAAGGCTGAAGAACCTAGTCTGTCCTACTATTTACCCATAGCTGGAGGGAGAATTACCTTTATTACCTTTGAGTTAAAGGTTTCGACATAAGGAAGAGAGATGTACAATCTTTCTATGATGACTTTTCCATCTGCCCCCATCACGTGCGTCGCCCGTAGCGCACAAATTCGTCTGGCCTCAGCGAGCCCCGGAAGTCGACCCTTCCCGTTCGGAGTCTAGTTCTCAACTAA
>OY757910.1:83109359-83124359 GCA_963585895.1 Sepioteuthis lessoniana
AAATCATGTAATTATGTTTCAAATAATAAGTATTATATAACAATACCGGAAACTGTATAACTGAGAAAAGTACTAGTACTGAAAATAACAAACTTTATTTACCTTCTAATGATTTATTTATTTATTTATTTATTTATCTGTTTATCTATTTATTGAGGTACGAGATTTTAACTGATTTCTTGCCAAGTCTATGGAAGGCCGCGTTTGATTTTTCAGAAGGCTACAGATTCCTCATCTTGGGATAACAATCAGATTATGATTGATTGATTTTAATGGCATTTCAACCTCATCAGGGTTATTTTATGTCAAGAGATTAAGGAATTGCGTTCTCAGATCATTTATAAACAGATTTTTTGTGTAGTTGCTTCACAAGAACTTTTTACACACGGTTCGAGGATATCAAGTATTCCTATTAAATACAAATAATTTATACACAGTTGTGTGGTTTCAAGTATTCCTATCTAATACTACTACTAATGTATTCTCAAGTAATTCTTTCTATTTAATAATAGTCATTTGTTTGCACAAAGTTATATGATTTCAACTAATAATAATCCTTAGTAAACAATTATAGCTTCAAGTAACTATATTTAATAATAATTACTGTTAAATGGCATCAAGTATTCCAATGGAATATGAATATTTTTTTAACAGATCTATTTGACCCAAGACGGGACCCTAATAGAGTAGACCAAGAGGTAATGGCAATGAGGTGGTACTTCACTCTTCTCAAATCTCTTGAACTGGAGCCTCACCACCAGATGCAGTCTTGAGTCATACCCAAGACACCACTTTTTTGGTGGGGGGGTCTTACTCCTCCGTAAAAGAAACAGTCAGCATACGAGAGTCGGCTGAAAAAGTTCATAGACTGACCAAGATGAGACAAAATGAGTTGTTTTTTTTAACACAGTCCCCTTAGCAGCCCACTCAATTTTTCCGTCAGTGTTACAGTGCTTGAATACCACTGGTTAAAAAATGCCATCAACAGCAGATATGATGTCATCATATGAATGTTTCAACCCACCCTCGTATTCCAAGACTCACCGAAAGAACAGAAATCAAATTATGGGTGATACTTGTTATATTATGTAGGTATGAAAACAAAGGATGATCCTAAAACCAAAGTTTAACATTTCTTTGTTTACTGCATAATGTATCCCGTGTTGAACAAATCGTAAAAAGAAATAGAAAACTGACTCCCGCTCCGCCTGGTGACATAAACATTTTTTATGTACAAATTAGAATTAAGTTGTGCGTAAGAAATTTAAAAAAAAAGAACAACAAATCTTGTTTAACGGCCAAAATCAAATACTTTTGTTTTTTAATGAAAAATGCATAAAACTCAGACTTTGTAAACAATGGCGTATAGCATGAAAAGATCAAACCAAACTTTACGAAATTCTATATTAAACATTACGTGCATAATTGAGCAAATAGAAATGATTATAATAAACAGACTTATATGTATATATTATAAAAGGGTTGTTAGAAAAAAATGAATTATTACAAATCTTCTACTATGGGTTGTGTTTTATGGAAATGCATTAATCTTTGAAAAGGGTCCTGGATTTCTACTTAAGAGCGCAAAACATATGCAGTTATATGAGAACTCAGAGGCACACCTCTCGTTGCAGACAAATGCTTACAACAGAAAATCTTTATATATATATATATATATATATATGTGTGTGTGTGTGTGTGTGTGTGCGCGCGCGCGTGATTCATCAGATTGTTGGATTTTTTAAATGTACAAAACTTTAAGCAATGAAGTCGGCACGGTGTAGGTGAAATAACAATTTCTTTTAGATTTTATCCTTCTCAACTGGCTAGTGTTTGGGCTTTTCCTTGATTTAAGAAAAAGGTTTTTGAATGATTTGTTTATTCATACACACACACATACACAAACACGTACGCGAAAACAGATATTTATATATATGTATATAAAATAAATATGAATATCAATACCATATATAAATATACATACAGTATATATATATACATATTGAATAAACAATCTCTCTCTATATATATGTATTTTTTTATCTATAAGATCCATGGAGGAAATCAAAGGTGTAGGAGTATCCAATATGAGGGCTCAATACTAACGGCTATTGATGTATAATTAATTTGGGATTAACGATATATCAACACTCAACGTGTAGAGCTAAAAAAATCTTTTACATAAAGACGAAAGAAAAAAATTAACTTTCTTGACACCATTATAAATTTATTTCTGGTTTTTACAAATTCTAATAAGTTTAATTTATAAGCTTTATAAAAACCATCTTCAGATAAAATATGTAAAATTATGATTAGATGTTATATTATTTCCGGCGAGAATAGAATTTTTTTAAAATTCTTTATTTCTTTTTTTTTTTTTATTAAATAATAATAAAAGTGGCAAATAAACTTTATCTATAGATTCTTAAGAATGTCACTTACTTAGATTTTATTGTTCTCGGATTGTTTTTTTTTTATCTTTTAATGTTCAGTAGTATGTAAATTAGGGATAACGTTTTCTTTTTGTTTTGTTTTTTAAGAAATATATATATATATATATATATATATGAAAAATAATAGATGTAATATCTTCAACTTTTATTAATTTTTCTTATTTAGCAGATAGATAAAATAGATCATTTTAATCTTAAAAAATGAAAATATTTTTTTTTCAAATTCTGGGATCGGTGACCACTTAGTGAGCAGAAAGTTCTCATGGGCAACGCAAGGTTAAGTAAATAAGTTTGAGGTGCGGACTACCTTGCCCCAAACAACGCAGAATATCTCAATAAGTTACCTCACAGGTCCGTTAGTAGAGAAATCGGACGACAAGAAAACATATATAAGAACAGGTATAGATGAATCCTTTCCATAGAACAGTGGTTAGCATATGTCCGCAGACCAACTTCTGCTGTGTAGTGAAACTGATTTTCACTAGGATTTTCACTATTTGCCACTACGAGTAAGATCTTATGATAATTCTTTTTTTTTTTTTTTTTTTTTGCGGAGGATGGGAACCGTTTGGCGCAATGATTAGAAAACTAGGCTAAAAGATCTTTGTTAATCCGTTCGATTCTCATTGGGTGCTTCATATTTCTGGGGGTTTTTTTTGTGAAAAACTAGGTTATGTTTTGTAAATGACTAGAACGGTGTCTAAGTATTTTGACCCCACTAACCTCGTCGCTCTTGATGGTGGCTGTGTCAGATATAAGCATGATTTGCAGTGACAGGTCAATGTTCATCACTGCCAAAGTAAACCGAAAAATCAAATGAATTCTCCTTGATTGTCTATAGGCTGTCTCGTGGGATCAGAAAGAGATATTGAAAAGTCAGAGAATTTAAGCAAAATGCTTACAGATGTATATAAGAATTTTAGTAATATATATATATATACATATATATATATATATATGTATATATATATGTATATGTATATATATATATATATATATATATATATATTTCTGTCTGATGATCGTGCACACCACATGAACCTTCAAATAACGGACTTCTAGCATTCACCATAATAAGTTTTTTTAGATTTTATACCTGCCTTGACATATTGGCATTGAACATATATATATATATATATATATATAAATGCTTCCCCTTCGGTGGGCTGCTACGTAAGCTCAAACACTCGTCTCAAGAATTGAGTTCTCCCAGTAGCCGATAACATATACGTAAAAAGATATACGTAAAAATTCCTTAACTAACGCAGGGAATGACGATAGCACTGGGGTAAGATATCCGACTGACATAAAGTTAGCTTGGTTTCGATCCCAGCTTGAAGCATCTCGCGATTCTAGCCACACTGAAGAGCTGTGATACAACGAAACAGTTTGTTTGTGGATGACACTATATACATATATATATATATATATATATATATATATATATGTCTGTATGAATATATGTAGGTAACCCTAAACCCCCGCCCCCCCCCAAAAAAAAACAAGTCACAGCGAAATTTTTATTAGAAATAAGATACTCAAATTCAGAGGATAAACCAATTTCCAGTTCCATCAGCTGATCAAAAGTTCACGAAAAAGCCATTTTTTAAAAGAAACAAATTCTTTGGCTACTTCAAATAAACATGAAATATTAATTTGAATTCTTTACTCTTTTGTAAATACAAGAATCAACCGGCTCATTGGCATAATGGTTAGAGTGTTCGTCAATGGTTATGGAGATCGGGGTTCCATCCCAGGTTGAGTCATACTAAAGACTCAAAAAACGGTACTTGATGCGTCCTTGTTAAACACTTAGCTTCATCAGATATAAATTAAAGGTAAGTTGAGCAATCCAGCGAAAGGAATAGTGCATTCCCTACATCTCAGTGTAATTGCTATTGAAAAAGGACCCTTCAGGTCTCTCTTGACTAAGGTCGGCTAAGTTACTTATTACAAAGTCAACCAAACAACTTTACTGGTTTCCAAGTATATATATATATATATATATATATATGTATAATGTAGTTAGATATATTTATAGTTATAGAATGCTCAGTATCTGTGAGAAAGCATATATATATAGCGTACCATTTTCATATAGCGTAGACACAGAGTCAACGGCGTTTGGTAACTATCGGTTTCTCGTCCAAGTGATCGTCAGAACAACACAATCTTAACTTGCGTTTTGGTTAGTAGTGGTGAGTCCATTTTTAGAAGTCCATAGAAGAAGGTCATTTATGAGTTCATCCTTAGATCTCCGATGGTGCCCAGAATAATGTCTTGTTCGTCTTACTTGGATAGTTTGTGAGATGGGAGGCAAGTGGCCGCAGAACTGTTGTTTTGCGGGTGCTGTTTCCAGAATTTGTTCATATCAACATATATTCTTTTTGTGTAGTTCCCATCAAGCTTTTTCTTAAAGCATTTTTATGAGTCCATCTGGTTCAACTATACAGTAGTACCAACACAGCCATAACTTGGAAGAGCTGTTTTATTTTATCAGTGAGATCCCATTTCCATATGACTGATAGTTAGTCAGCTGTATAGATATAATTTAGAATAACGTAGTCACAGAGTTAACGAACGGCCCTTGTTGACTGTTAGTTTTTTATCTGATGATTGTTTTGGTGAGCAACTGACGGTCATTTAGAGCCGTTAACTTAGTGTCTACTCTATTCAAACTTAGATCTACGTAAGCTTTGTCATTAATACTGAGTATTCTTTATTTATAAAAATAGCAAACTACATTAATCTATCTATCTATCTATCTGTTTGATTGAATAAGTCAGACACTTTACTTCTGCTTGTTTTATTAATGAGTCGTTTGACATATAAATGGAATGAATTAAAAAAAGGTACCATATTTTCCCAAGTATTTTCGGTGTCAGCTGGAGCCATCTTTAGGAGAACAAACGTTTAAAATAACAAATACAATGACAAGTTGCATGCATTTACTAAAAGAGTTGAGGGAAGAACGCGTAAGATAGATAGATAGATAGAATATTTATGCAGTGGTGCTTCCAGTTAGAATCTTTGTCAATTGATGTATGTTGATGACACTTGGGTCATTCATGATTCCTGAGCTGGAACGCTGTTACCACTAACCTAGGGTGCCTAATCCTTATCTCGCAACACCACCTAACTTTATCTTTTGACTTTCAGAGTATATATATTCAAGGTTAATAAGAGAGACATAAGATGAAAGGAAATGAATCAGATTGATTGAGAGGAATAATATAACCAGAAGTAAAAAACAAGAAAAAAGTTAGATTAATACTGTTGAAATGATTTCATGTGGTAAGTAAGCACTTGAACTTGAGATGCTTGTGGGTCACTGATAAAACAAAGATAATAAAAGCTGGGGAGAGCTTCTTTTTTTTTTTTTATCCAGCGGAGGTCAAAATTCGACACTTGACAAGGGTTTGTGTTGGAGATATATCTAAAATCGCTAGCTTTTAACGTGAGGTAGCAGGGGTCGAACCACTTTAGGGAGAAAATTACTTGTTTCGTTTTTATTTCTATTTTTCTTCTTTTTTTTTTTTTTTTTTTTGCTTTCCATTTAAAAAATATTATCTTGTCAATCATCAAAGAAATCGTGCCTTTTTGCCTTCCTTTTTATTAATTAGTTTCAGCTTGGAGTGAAAAGTGGAACGATTTTTCTGTTACGAGGAAATAACTTTTTTTCCTTTGACAGCTTCAACGTGATGGACGGGGAAGGGATATAAATAATGAATAATAAATATATAAAAACTTCGTCGGAACGGAATCTGTAAGATTTTTTTTTTGTTTTAGATAAACAATATCTTATCCATCTTTCATTAACTAAAGCCATATCAGTACGTTGTTTTAAAGACAAAAATTATCATTGAATGTGATCACCAACCTTGTTGTAGTCTAATTCATAATTATATTAGAATAATTATAAAGCTATAAATTTCTTAATTTTCAATATATATATATATATATATATATATATATATATATATATATATATATATATATATATATATATGCATATATATGTACGCACAAACACATGCATCGATAGATAGATAGATAGATAGATTGATAGATATTACTTTTATAATTAATCCCAGAATTTAATTATAATAACTATATATATATATATATATATATACACGCACAAACACATGTATATATATATATAAAGATATATATATATATATATATATATATATATATAAAGAAAGAAAGATAGATAGATAGATAGATAGATAGATAGATAGATAGATATTACTTTTATAATTAATCCCAGAATTTCATTTTTATAACAATATATATATATATATATATATATATATATATATAGTGTAAAACATCGTAAGGTGCGCTAAAAAAATGTGTTAAGATAATGATAACGCTATAAATTTCTTAATTTCAATATATATATGCATATATATATATATATATATATATATATATATATATATATATATATTATATATATATATGTATATATACATATATATATATATCAGTAATATCCAGGCAATTTGCTGTTTTCAACCTTAATTTAAACTTGTTGAGTAATTTGATGAGACGGAGAGTATAATGATATTCTCCGCCAAAATAAATTTATAATGACAATTAACCAGGTTTGAGTTTCCTTCTAATTGCACTATATATATATATATATATATATATATATATATATATATATATATATATATATATATATAAAAGTCCAGTTTCACGAAGTGCCTATTCATATATAGAAATTATAATCAATTGTTAAATCAAACTTTGGTCTAAATTTTGTGAATTTGAAACTCTTTGATAATGTTAAAAGATAAAGTTTGAAAATCGAAATTAAATATCTAAATCGAATCATACGACTGATAAAAAAAAATAAATACAGAAAAATTTGGTTAATTTTTTTTTTTTCTTAGTTGCAAGAATAAAATTTCCATTTCCTTTCGTAGCTCTAACTTTGATGATATGGAATCGCATAAAAACCGATGACGTGTCGACGGGATTTTGCTCAGTGCGTAGTATCTGTGCGTTCTGCTTAGGATATGATTTTGCTTTGTGGCACTTCTAGTCAGCAGATCTAGAACACTGCGACTGCCTCCCAAGCAGAGATAGAAGACCGCCACCACCAAAATTAGTCGTTAAAAAAAAAAACAGAAATAGTTACTTAAAGCCATATAATTGTGTATAAATTACTTGCATTATATAGGAATACTTGCAACCATGTAAGTGTGTACGAAGTATTTGTATTAAGAATAGTTACTTGAAGTTATAATTGATTACAAATGATTATCATTAGTTATTAAAACCATATGATGGCTTAAAATACATGAAATTATATAATTGTTTGAAACTATTCAACTGTATGCAAATAAATGAGCTCAAACTCATTCAAAAATAAAGACACCTACAAACTTTTTGCTCACGTATATATATATATATATATATATATATATATATATATATATATATATATATATTTTAACAGTGTTGGTTGTCACTAACTCACTTTGAGGGTTTGTGGCGAACCAAGTGCGATATAGTTTGGAGAGTGCTTAATATCTGTGAGAGCTGTTATATAATAATAAGAAATGAATATATATTAGATTTAATATATTCAAACTTCCTTGGCATTAAATATATAAAATCTAATATATATTTATTTATTATACATATTTTTCCATCGTACGACTTGTGAAAGCACGTGCGATACCCTGCCCTCAGCACCTGTCAACCTGGGGTGATAATACAGTTTCGGTAGCTCAAGGTGGTACAGCCACTCGTAGCACTACCAAGCAGCTTTTGCTATCGGACAGGATATTTAAAAGTTATATATATATATATATATATACAAGGAGCACACAATAAGTTTCCAGACTTTTTTCGTGTGGGCACTTTTATTGATAGTACACACATGAACCTCTAGTCCCCTTCCAACTAATCACCTCCGGCTGCAATGCACTTGTTGTACCGTTCCAACAACTTCTGGAAGGCTCCATGGAAGTCCTCTTGTGTGAGCGTGTCAATGACCTTCGTCACGGCCTCTTTCATCTCCTCAATTGTCTCATAACGACATCCTCTAAGGTTTTCCTTGAGCTTAGGGAATAACCAAAAGTCACAGGGAGCAAGGTCTGGACTATAGGGAGGCTGAGGAACTGTGTTGATGCCCATCTTGGTCAAATAGTCTGTGACATGAATGGAGTTGTGGACTGATGTATTGTCCTGGTGGAAATGCCACTGATCCGATTTGAAGAGTGCTGGTCTCTTCCGACGGAATCTCTTCCTGATCTCCCTCAAAACTTCAACATAGTATTCCTTGTTGACTGTTTGTCCAGTGGGAACCCAGTGCATGTAGATCATGCTAGTGCGGTCAAAAAAAGGGATCATCAAAAGTTTGAGGGTGGATTTCCTCTGTCTGGCCTTCTTGGGTCTAGGAGAGCCAACATGCTTTCACTGGGAACTCTGTCTCTTGGACTCTGGATCATAGTAGTAGATCCAGCTTTCATCGCAGGTCACAAGGGCATCAAGAACTGCGGGATCTGAATTGATCAGCTCGACCATCTCCCTGTTGTCATGACAACATCTTTCCTTCTGATCTTCTCTGAGCACCCTTGGGACAAACTTCGGGCAAATCTTTCACATCTTCAGTTCCTCGCGAATAATTGTGTGCACAGTTCTCAGACTGACATCAAACTGTGCACCTATTGTCTCTATAGACACACGACGGTCCTTATCCATGATATTCTTTATTTGGCCAATCAACTCTGGTGTTCTGACTTCCTTACTCCTCCCACACCTCTCATCGTCCCTCACAGACTACCTACCTTCATTGAATCTCTTATGCCACTCAAAAACTGATGCTCGATTCCTGCAAGATACTCGAAAAGCAGTCTGAAGCATTCCATACGTTTCTGTGGCATTTTTTCCAAGTTTAAAACAGAATTTTATTGCATATCGTTCTTCTAAAGTGTCCTCACGTCCAGATTGCATTTTTGAAATTGACCAGCTGTGACAATCAGGCTTTAGTAGGGTGTATTCCAATTGCTGCTGTAGCTGTTCATTTGAAGCCGAAATCATAAAAATTGGTCTGTCATCTCATAAGATGTATAGCAATAACATACTGAATTTTCATGAGTCTACGATAATTTTAAATGCCAGTCCAAAAAAAGTCTGGAATTTTATTGAAGGCATATATACGTCAGATCAACTAAAAGCAAACATTACATTGTACGTTCATTTTCATTTTTAAAACGTGTTTTCTTTCAGCCGTTGATGTCATTACGTGCTTACAGTAACCGTTTCTTGATGGTGGTTCCGCATGCATTTCATTCATGCTGAAGTCTTTTCGCTTGCGACCAAATCCAACTTGATGCATATTGAGCCGTGGTCTAAAGATGATTTGAGGCAACTTTCAAACTGCAGCCAGTGAGTCCTGTTTTTGAAAAAAATGAAATGACTAAGTGTCCTAGAAAACCGCGACAACTAACCTCAATAGGAATCACATGGCATATCCAACTCTTTTCCACGCAGTCGGCACGCAGTGTCTCGTATCGTTTTTTTCCGCTCGTGTGCCTCCTCCTGGTTTTCTTCCCAGGGACAGTTAATTCTATGAGGACAGTCTTCTTTGAATTGGACCACGCTACAATGTCTGTCTGCTTTTCTGTTTGAATTATGTGAACTGGAAATTTTAGAGATGTCTTGAGATACGCTGAACTTTCCAGTCACCAGCTCCATTCAGTTGCTTCATATTTGGATTTTTTGTTTCCTCACAAGGCATTCACCTTCCTTGAGAAACTGAATTATGGGTTACTTGGCTGTAAAAGGTTGCTGGTTTGCTGTCTCACATTGTGCTCTTAACAACTCTATGATCATCTCTAACACCTTGTTATGTCGCCAAGTGTACATCTGAAGCTATTGTGGACATGCAGATAGTACATGGCGCAAGGTATCTCGATCACTTTTTCACGACAAGTACTGATTCGAATCGGTATATTCCCATAATTTTAGGTTGGTCGCATTTGGTAAGAGATCATGTGTAGAGCGACGAAGGAATGATATCGCCAGTAGTACTACTGCAATTAAGGATTTTTACGATAATTTAATTGGTTCGATATCATTCCATTTTGTCCAAACACATTGTTTGGCCTGAGTAACAGCACTGGCCGTTCTTTGCTCCTCCTCAAACATCCTGACTTCTTCGCTCACCATGTCTCGTTTTCCCTTTGGGCCCATTTTGGAGGATACCTTGTTGCTCGTGTTATCCAGCCCAGCTCGATTGGTTTGAGTGACACCTATGATGTCGTAGGCTGCATTCCGCCTCCTGGGCGGCCTTAACAGCCGACCACATCGTACCTGATTTTATTTCTGGATACGCCTTCCGAATGATCTCGTCGGCTGAGTCCTTTATCATCACGTGAAGGCGTACTTTCCCAATTTTGAATTCTTCTACCAGTGAAGATATTGGGAGCTGTAGGTGTCCAGAATTGGTATTTAAACCTACTTTCGAAAAACAAGGAGGAACTCCGACCCACTTACACAGGTATTTGTTGCTAAACTGTTAAATCCGCTCTTCACGAAATAGCGCGATCTCATACATTTGTAAGGGCCACAAAAGACAGGGTAGCAAACCATGTTGGTAACACCAAGCCTTCATCTTTCCGGGTACACAAGTTTTGTTGATTGATTTAAGCCCCTTCAAGGCTACTTTCTGGACCTCTTTACCACTATGACGATCAGTCAGTGGGATTAAATAAAGACGTCCAACATTCTTTACCGGTTTCTACCAGACTGTTGGGATCGTATCACATCCAAATTTGAAATGGATCTCCCAGACAGATCCTCCGACTAACGATTGGCTTCGACTTTTCTTTGGCTTAGCCTTCATTCTCGCCCATGTGAAAATTCACGTGGGCGAGAACGAAGGCTAAGGTCATAATACCTTTGTCGTAAACCATCGGCAGTGATTTAGGACGGGACAAGAATGGTGATCTCTTGACTCTCTCCGCCATAAAAGCTCTGAAAGGAGGAAGAGTCAGATGTTCATTTTTCATCACTTCTTTCGACGTATTTGCTGCACCTTGTAATATGAGTTCCGTGGCCAGAACAAAAAGAAGTGGGGAAATCACACAGCCCATCATGATTCCGATCTCAAGTGCCTGCCACTTGGTGGTGTAGTCTTTAACGGTAAATTTCATGAAGTCTGAATTGAAGCATTCATTATGATTTCCCCAACCTTGCTAGGGAAGTTGAAAAAGTCGAGGGCCATTCGGATTAAGTGGTGCGGAACTGAACAGTATGCTGAGGGAAGATCAAGCCAGATTACATGTAGTTCTGTTTTTTTCCCTTTTGGCTGAGAGTATTAAGTTCTATTTCATTTGTGACTATATAAATATATAAACAGGATTTGGTATTATATATAAACAGGATTTGGTATTGAGTAATCCACATGGGTTGATATGCCATTAAACCAAATAACCATCAATAACGATCAAATTTTTCCGGGGTACCGCCCATTTGATTCCCAAGCCACATTACAAGTGCCCCTACTCATACATATACAACAAACACGCCTCTTTCTTGTTAACAGGTCCAGTGCTAATCTAAAACAATGAATCCATGATCATAGCTATCCAGTTTCCTCCTTTGCAGACGTGAGAATGAGTTGATCACCTCACTTAACGATATCTCCAGTCTGTTCGCTTTCACGTGTTTAATGTTCTGTCCAAGATCCCATTGCGAAAATGTAAATAAGCGTTCAGAATTTCAACTTCAAATTGTTACATTGAATTCTACTCTAACCTGAAGAGATCGATATCTCGGTCATTGTCCTCTCTTGAAGGCTGTTACGCAGAATGTGTATCGCCGAGGGCAGTCTGATACTTGACACTCCACAAAATAAATCCCGGTCAAGACTGCTATTTCGGGCGTATGATAAACAGACATAATGTAGTGGTTAATTCGGGGCTAAACTGACCTCAGACGTTGGTAAAGGGGTGCCAATTCACTTTCACATACACCAACCAAGTCCTTTGTCTACCTTCCCCCTCAGATCACGGAAGAACGAAATTCTAGGTTTGACAATATTAACTGTAGACAGATTTCCAAAATTCTCTTGCAATGTTTTAAGGAGGCAATAAGATGTTTAGCGAGAATTAATGAAAGCGATACAAGGCTGCGACAGGATATATGCAAAAGAAGTCAAATAGAAGGAAATAACACAACCAAAAGATTTCAACACAAGGGTGAGATTTAAGAAACAGTTCTTTTTTCTTTTCTCTTTTCTTTTTAAAATATAGCAAAATGTTCAGCCAACAGGAAAACATCAAACAAAAATGTCACTCAACAGTCTTTTTTCTTCTTTCTCTTTTTTCTTTCTTTCTTTCTTTGTCTCTTACTTGAGTAAAAGTTTCTAAGTCACCGGACTGAAGCATGTAGCAATGTTCATTCAATAAATTTAACTATTGATGAAACAGAACCTTTACAGTTTCTCTCTCTTTTTTTCTTATACATATAACTTTCCAATATTTAAGAATTAAAGAAGGAAAACGGCTTGAGTTGTACTTATCTTTGACGGGTTCTCAATTTTCAGATTTCTTTCTCTCTTTTACGGGTGAGTGTCTTTCCCGGAGCTGGTTGACCTCAGCGATCTACTTCTAACGCTGGCTTTGTCCAAATTAAAATTCTCCTTCAATTTTCTCTAACGTGTGCTGGCCTTTTTTGGTGCGAAGAGCATGTGGACCAATCACCTGAGTTTTTCTCTTCCACCATCTCGTCAGGTCACGCCACCTAATTGACCTAGACTTCTTTCGTTCAACAGACTTAAGGGCACAGAGTGCAGATAGCTTGCCCCTTCTTTCCCCTACATTTTAACGGTCAATCTTAATGTCTGTTGATTCAAATAAAGGGGTAATGATAATTACCTCCTGTCACGTGGTCTATCACTGAGAGGAGAGAAATAAGGAATGTCCCCAACCCCTCCGTGTTTGAATTAGCAGGCCGCCAAAGAATGACCGTTAAGAGAGGAATAGGAATCTAGGTCAATTCCTCGCGGCCGAAGTAACAAATCTAAGTCAGAATGAAAGCCAACAGATGTTTGCACTCTGTGACCGGATGAAAGAGATAGTAGTCGTAAAGAATCGCCAAGGAAAGGAAGAAAAAAGGCTAAATGATTGGCCAGAGCCCTAGAGCGGAAGTGGCACTTTCTTCCGTCAGCGGAAATTGGGGTAAAGAATATCAGTTTTGAAGATAGATGTCGCTGTGAACAGATAGGGCGAGTCTCATGCCAAGACTCCGGCTGGAAAAGCGGAGGGAATCTTGGAAAAGACCTATATATATATATATATATATAATTCCGCCAGCCGGTAAAGGAGAAAATACTCTCCGAAGGAACCCGTCAAAAAGATAAGTAAATATTAAGACTGTTTCTCCCTACACCCTTCTTAAGCACTGCAATTACCCCCCTCTCAATTTAAAGAAAGACGAAAGAAAAGGAAAAAAGGAAGAAAGACATTTATATTCATGCATTATCCGCTGATAATATAGCCGACACGTGGTGTAATGGTTATCGCCGTAGGAAATGGACACGGCGATTCGAGTTCAAATCCTGGACGAGACTGATTGCATTTCACATAGCATTAATACCCTTGGGAAAGGTATGAATCCAATTATTCTCCCTCCAGCAATGGGTAAATAGTAGGACAGACTAAGTTCTTCAGCCTTGGTAAGGCAACTAGTCCAGGAGAAGGAAAACTCTGAATTCAAACCTGTTAAACTCCGCTTAAAAATTGGCCTTGTGTCATATCCTGCCCGAGCGGAGGGGTTGGGTAAATAGGATATAGCCGACACGTTGAATATGTGTGTCCGCGTGTATATTAAAAAGATCGTTATATCTTAATGTCCCCACGCATTGAAGTTTGTTCATTGTGTTGCTTGCTGTCAAGTTGTTTGTTTCATGTTTGTTTTCAGCTTCTTTCGCCTTATATTATTTTCGCCAAAATTGACCTATTCCTTCCTTTAGAAATATTATACGGGAAACAGGAATTGTTGACTACTATGATTAATATTATTATATCAAAACCTAGAGGTCCCTTCCTTCCATTATCCTAGTGGTAGGAAGAGCTAGTGGTCTGGTGGGTGTGTGGGTTAACGTGAAGTTTGGAAACCCCTTGCCAGCGGCGGTCAGTCTAGCCCCAAATTAACCCTAACATAATATGCCAGTTTTCCCTACGCCCAAAAGGGAATCTTAATTGGAACTTATTTTACGAGGGATCAAGTGCCAGGCCGCCCCGTCTTCACACGTGCGAAAAATGAATTCCCGTCTTGGGATTTTAATAATTTTGCCGTCACACTCCCCTTCACTCTCTCTCTCTCTCTCTCTCTCTTTTATAGCATACCATGTCACAAAATTCGGACAACTAAATAAGACTTAGAAAATGTTTTTGCGCAGAATTTTACTTATTAATTGGTTTATTTATTTTGTATGGCATATATCATCATCATCATTAAGGCGTGTTGATTGCACGGATTTTCTTGACTCTCTCCGCCAATCCGCCCTCAATGA